>CM069909.1:13111895-13141951 GCA_036172215.1 Camellia granthamiana | reverse complement strand
AGCGGTATCTTTAAGAACATAAATGCATCTAGTTTGGAAGGAAACCAAGCTCTATGTGGAACAACCAGCTTTCTTAGCCCATGCAGCACAAAGAACTATGGCTTATCAAAGAAAACCATCCTCATTCTAGCAGTACTTGGATCTGTTTATGTACTCCTATTTCTGGTACTGGTACTCTGCATCTTTAACCGATGCACCAAAAAGGAAAAACCAGAAGGGGTTGAGAATTCAGAACCGGAGTATGCTTCAGCATTATCCCTCGAGAGGTTTGATCAAAAGGATTTAGAACAAGTCACTGATTTCTTCAGTGAAGATAATGTCATTG
This sequence comes from Camellia granthamiana, assembly GCA_036172215.1. Taxonomy (NCBI): domain Eukaryota; kingdom Viridiplantae; phylum Streptophyta; class Magnoliopsida; order Ericales; family Theaceae; genus Camellia; species Camellia granthamiana. The sequence goes on along the minus strand of CM069909.1, from coordinate 13,141,626 downwards.
GAGCAAGTAGTTTGAGCACGGTGTACAAGGGTAGATTGGAAGATGGGCAGACAATAGCAGTAAAGAAATTGAACTTGCAACAGTTTCCGGCAGAGTCTGACAAGTGCTTCTACAACGAAATCAAGACTCTGAGCCAACTGAGACACCGCAATCTGGTGAAGATACTTGGTTATGCTTGGGAAAGCAGGAAGCTGAAGGCTTTAGTTCTGGAGTATATGGAGAATGGGAACTTGGAGAGCATCATTCACGACCCTTGCACAGATCATTCAAGATGGACGTTGTCACACAGAATCGACACTTTAGTCTCTGTCGCAAGTGGTTTGGTTTATCTGCATTCAGGTTATGATTTCCCCATAGTTCATTGTGATTTGAAACCTTCTAATATCCTTTTGGATGAAAAATGGGAGGCCCATGTAAGCGATTTTGGAACTGCTCGAATGCTGGGTGTTCATCTCCAGGATGGGAGCAGCCTTTCCTCATCCGCCTTCCAGGGCACCATTGGCTATATAGCACCAGGTAACATCGAACTTTCTTCTCTGCATCATGAAGTTCATTGTAGGTGTATAAAATCTAGAATATTGAAATTATTTTGATATTTATTGTGACCACTCAAACAATGAAACGATTCCAATTAGTCTGTAATTGGGAGAGAAATTTCATGCTAGATATATCGTAGCTTCAAAATTTACTTTATTTTTAAAAGGGTTTCAGTTGCTCTGCCTTTGAAGATAATGCTCAAGCTTCCAGCTTATGTAAATAAGTCGAAAATTTGAGTTATATATATAGAGAGAGACATAGAGACAGAGGCTGAAAGAACTTCAATTATAATAAATAGAAACACAATACATCCCACACAGTATCAAAATAAGCATCCCTAGCTAATTCTAGTTGCTAATTGTGCTGATTTCACATATGATTTGTGAGTTTTTACAATCAAAACATTACAAAGACAACCTAGCATGGTTTTACTGTACTCTACAATTGTTGTCACGACCCCAACCTGCCCCTAGTAGGTCGGCGCCGAGATGGCCAGTGACCCGAGGTTACCAAAGGCCTCTTACAAGAACTCACACACAAATCAGAGTAAACATATGGGGCTTACGAATGCGGAAGCAATAAATTAACATACAAGCAGTCCATGAGAGCAGTGCTTAAGTTGAATGAAATGACATACATCTTTGATGGTTGCAATATAACAAAATAGAGTACAAAAATTACATCTTGACAAAAAGGCTTCTCGGCCTTCAAATACAAAATACAATGAAAGATCTAAGAAGCATGATCTTCAAGATGTTCACAAAAATGCGAATCAAAACACGTCGGCAAAACACTTCAGCAAAACACCTCGGCTAAACACCTCGGCAAAACATACTTAGGCATCACCGCCCCTGCTCATCACCTACATATATATAGAGAGGGTGAGCTTGGATACTCAGTGAATGGCATAAACAATAAAGGGTTTACATGAATGATATCCGAGGTCTTTTAACAAAACAATACAAGGCATAAATCAAGTTCTTATATCAAATCTGCCAAGCTTCATCAATCAAGTCATTCAAGGCTTTCAAGTTCCAAGGGATGACATCAAGAGTTGTGCTACAAATGCTTATGGTCCCCTAGCACGTACGGACTTTCAAGAGTTGTGCTACAAATGCTTATAGTCCCCTAGCACGTACGGACTTTCAAGAGTTGTGCTACAAATGCTTATAGTCCCCTAGCACGTACGGACTTTCAAGAGTTGTGCTACAAGTGCTTATAGTCCCCTAGCACGTACGGACTTTCAAGAGTTGTGCTACAAATGCTTATAGTCCCCTAGCACGTACGGACTTTCAAGAGTTGTGCTACAAGTGCTTATAGTCCCCTAGCACGTACGGACTTTCAAGAGTTGTGCTACAAGTGCTTATAGTCCCCTAGCACGTACGGACTTTCAAGAGTTGTCATCAAACGAGGTATAATACAAGGCATGCAAAATAGGGATAAACATTCATGCTTACAAATACTTTTCAAAACAAGGCAAAACGAAACTTTTATCAAAACATTACAATATAGCTTTATTAAGAATGCCACTCACACAGTTCTTCAGACGTCGGGGTCAAGGCAAGTCCAAGTCCTACAATCACATAACAAGTCTATTGAATGCACTTTCAAACAAGCTTCATATGCATGCAAATGACCTCGGCAGTCGCACAAGCTAAGTCAAAACATATCAAACACTGCTTCTTACTTTGGGAAAACATGCTGGGCACCATCCAGGTCTTGGCCGAGGTTCCACACTCTCTCGCCGAGGTGTGGTCCCGAGGCCACATTCAAGGATAAAGGAAGCCGGGGAAAACCTGGGTTTCCCTCTGCTCAAGAACAAGAACAGGATGAATGCACAGATCATAACTTACATTTATAAAGTCTGAGATTTCGTGCCATGAGTTTGAAAACGTGGACCTGGGTACCCATACAAGAAGATCTTGATGAAACAAACACAAAAACATGGGTTTTAATGCAAGCTTTCGGATCAAATCAAGGCTTTTCCTCAAGAACACATGAAGGTCTTATTTTCTTTCTAAAACCAACTTTAAATCTATGCATGGCATACAAGACAAACTCAATCATGCAATGTGACTGGACAAACAATAAAAGTAATCAAAGGAGAACAAGAATCTGACCTCAGATTGCAAATCCAACGGATCAAACACCAAGAATCAAGCTTGCTATCTACTTCTCACTCTAGAACTCTTCCTAGAGCTTCTCTCTCCTCAAGAACAAGATTTGAGACAAGAATGATGTGTTTCTAAGTCTGTCGGCTACTTATCCTTCAGCTCGGACACGTGGCAACAGGTGGTTGGCTCTATTCAAAAAGGTGACTGATTGAAAAGACAAGACTCTGACAAAGCGTATCTAACAAGCTACCAAGTGAAACACTCCGGCGGGTAATGACATCGGCTAACAATGAGACTTCGGCAAGCAATAACATCGGCCAAAGGTAGGACTTCGGCCACAGGGTAACAAGGACATCGGCTAGGGAGGACGACACTTGACTAAGCTGTGCCACACCTTGGCCAGGGTGTGCCACACCTCGGCCTATGTCATACCATCCCGGGAACAAGGTCACTAATGCAACATACCTCGGCTAAGCAGAAACATCTCGGCTAGAATGCCGGGGTGAAGGTGAAGGTTAATCAAGTGGTTCTAACATGATTCTAAGCACAAGGGTTCAAAGGTGAACTAGTCCCAAGGTTACCTCGGCTACACACGTAATCCGTAAGGAACATAACACTCAAGTAATATTTATGCAAGACAAGTCAAAGATGCAAGGCAAGTCAAGATTCAAGATACAACTTAACAAAGCAAAAATCATATAAAATGCATATGAGTATGGCTAAGACAGTGGGAGGGTTATTACAATTGTAGAGATATCTATCTGAGCCATCATCTTCCCCAAGAGTCCCTTAACCAGAAGTTCACTATCCGTACACACCAGAACATTGCCCAATCCCCAAGATTCCAGCCATTGCAGTACCAGAAAACTAGCCATAGCCTCCTGCTTGCAAACTTTTTAGAACTTGCACCGATTTAGTTGCAGCAGCAACTTTCCACCCGAGCTCTCCCAAGCCACCCATTTTGTACCTGCTCATAAAGAAGTTTTCTCCCAAGATCCATTTACAATCACAAAGTAATCAAAATAAGTTAAATCAACATTATTCTAGAATGAACTGTAATTCTAGAATCGTATAATTGCAGCAATGTTTGGTCATTACAAAGCAAAGGGCTATATGTAAAATCCCATAAATTTCTTTTGCACTGTTTTTAAATTTGATTATTTGTTCAATAACAAGAACTGAAACCAACACCTCAAACTATCTTCGATAGTTACCCTGATTATTCAGTACAAAACGAGTTCCATAGTTTGTTCAATTTTACTCTCTCTCTCTCTCTCTCTCTGTCACGACCCAAACCCGCCCCTAAAAGTTTGGCATCATGACCGGCCAGTAATCCTAGATTACCACAGGCCTTCCTGTACAAAACATAAATAATCGGGGCTCGCGGAAGCGAAACAAATACGATAGTCCAAAGAGCTGTGCATAAATATGAACATACATTTACATGACAAAAATGAGTTAATTTACCCACTACAGTACCGAACATGTATCAAAATTCATATACAAAACATATAGGCACATGCCTCAAGTACATAACAAAACGAGTCACAAAACGGCCTTCCAGGCCTAGCCCCAGCTCGAGGCACTCAGAACTTCAGGTAGGCTTCAAAATGGCGGCTCGATCAAGACTCCGCCTGGGCTTGACTCCCGGAATGCACACCTATAAATATATAAATACGGGGGTGAGCTAAAGCTCAGCAAGTAACATTAAAGTAAAGGGGTGGTGAACGAATTCCGTACATTCATATATCTGTAAAATAAATCATTCATAATCATAATCATAATCATCTCATATCAGAACATACATAATGGCATACTCCATAGAACATAACACGTGTCGACTAACGACTAGAGTAACTGGTCCCGGACACCGATTAAACACATACCGAGATCTCGTAAGCTGGTCATGGGCTTGTCCTTCCATGCCGTCCCCCATGACTAAAGCGCATGGGCCTGCATGTTCTCGCCCCCACGACTAAACTAACTATGGATGCCATACTAGATTCGCAAATCAGGACATTCGTTCACAGTTTAAAATCATATTTCAAAACATAACATATCATATAGCATTCCGTATAACATTTCAAACATATTTCATATCAACATAACTTTACAGAAATGTTACTCACTGTGGGTTTCCGAAACCGGTTGCACGGTCTTTGAGTCTTGACCTGTAAACATCAATATTGATAATACCATTCTTCAATACACATAGCCATAACAACAAGTTCATGCATTTAATTCTTTCTTTCCTTACTTGAATTCATGCCATACTATTCTTCAATTTATTACATGTTAATGAAGTGCTAAATGGATGCAAATAACAAATTAAATTCAAGTACATGAGGGTCCAAGAGTTAGAAAACATTAAAAAGGCAAAATGGGGGAAGCACTGTTGGGCCGCTCGAGCGGGGGCCCAGGCCGCTCGAGCGGTGGGCTGGGCGCTCGTGCGGTGGCCAAGGCCGCACGAGCGGTGCAACTGCAGAACCATTTTGGCCAAAATCTTGCTGGGCCGCTCGAGCGGGGGCTCAGGTCGCACGAGCGGTCTGGGTAAAAATAGGTTCGAATTTTCTACTCAACAAATGGGTCTCTCCTTTGCAAAAACAACTTTCACTTTATGAAAACAAAGCCCAAAACATTTGGAAACCACTTCCAATTTACAAAACCAAGGCCAAAATCATTTGGAAAACAACTTATAAACAAAACCCACATAAATCCTTTAAAGACCAAACCTTGAATGAAATTGGAGAAACCACAAATATGCACATAAAAGCGTCATGCTCTAAACCATGGAGTTCCTTCATCAAATATGAAAATCATGCAAGAACAATATGATTCTAAACATCAATTACATAATATGATGCCATATATGCTCAAATATGCAACTTAGATCAAAATACACACAACCTCCCCATTATTCATAATTTCCCTTTCAATTCCATTTACTAGCCATGAGATTCTAGATGATCAACCTTATTTCCAATAAATTAGAGAGAATTCTTACCTTGATCAATTAATTTGGAGAGGATCAACTTGTTTTCCCCTTTTTCTTCTATCTTCCTACCTTTCTCTTCACCCTCTCTCTTTCTCACGAATTTCCCTCTTCTCTCTCCCTTAGATATTTTCTTTCTCTTTTGTATTGAGTCAATGGTCAAATAAGCACACATCCTTATCTTATATATCATAAATAAACAATTGTGCCACCACACTTGAGCCAAACAAGTCACACATCATTATCTTCACGTTAGTTATAAAAAAAATAGAATTGTATCAAAACTTTGAACCAAACGGAGCTTAGCGAATCAGACGAAATTCAGTCCCAAATTAAATTGTCCAAATAGTTCCAAAAATTCCCGGTAACACATAGGCGTGTTCAATTTCATTTTCCGAACCCATTACGGTCATCAATTTCAGTCCCGAAATTGTCATTCCAACGGATATTTTTCTAATTCAATCAGATAATTCCCAATTAAATCACATAAACACATACTTAATTACGGATAATGACGTCATACAGTTCCGGGTCATTACACTCTCTCTCTCTCTCATCTGTTCTTATTTTGTGCAGTAGAGCAAGTCATGTGGGAACAAACAATAAACTCAAAAAAGATTCTTCAAACCTTCTATTTGTTTGATAGAATTCAACAAAGTAGCATTTCAAACTGACATATACTGAATTGAAGGCATGTATCAAAGGGAGAGAGAATTATGTTTCTTGGTGTATAGGATGTGCTTTCTAGGAAATTGATAGATAATGTGTCTTGTTTCTCATAAATTGAGCTAGACATGAGATGCATTTTGCTCTATATTTTATCTCCTTACTGGTATGAAAAATTCTCATCTTCCTAGTCGCGTTATAATGGGCATGACGAACTGTGAAACATAACAGCAAAATCTAATAAAATAATAAATTCTTGTCATCTAAGAAAGAGATCTGTCTAAAGACAGCTCTAACTGGCATTATGTACAATTAATAGCTTCTTTACATCAATCGAACCCATGAATTTGACAAAATATCAAATATAAAAAATGTGAATATCAAACTATGTTTCTTCATCAATTTTCCATCGCACTCCACCATTAACATCGAATTATTACAATGTCAGTCTTGCCTAACAGTTGATTCTTAATCTTCCCAAAATTGTTTGTGTTGTGATCAGAGTTTGCATATATGAGGAAGGTTACAACCAAAGTAGACGTGTTCAGCTTCGGTATAATAGTAATGGAACTCTTAACAAAGCGAAGGCCAACAGGACTCACCCAGGAGGATGGGTTATCAATCACTTTGCCTCAACTCGTGGAGAGAGCGCTAGCAAATGGAATCAATAGGCTACTTCACGTTGTTGACCCTCTACTAGCTTCACAAGTCTCCAAGGAGCAGGAAATGGTGGAAGCGCTCCTTAAATTAGCCTTGTCTTGCACCTGCACAGCTCCTGAGGACCGACCCGACATGGATGAAATCTTGTCTTCCATTTTGAAGCTAAGCAAGCACAGGATAGCATCAAAACAGTGATAATGCTTTCCTCACTGACGCTTTCAACATGAGACCAGATCAGAAGCTCCAATGCTTTAACAAGCAAAAAACTGCAAACTCAGTTGTCAAATGGACTGGTAACCCAACTTTTCTATGCTGGTGTGAGATTATGATTGTGCTGGTTATGCTTCAAAGTGGACTCTGAATGCTCCAAAATCCTGCAACATTCATTCTGGTTCCAATAAAAATAAAAAATTTTGATTTTTAAATGTTGCAGAAGGAGGTCCAAGCATGACATAGCCAAGACCATGTTCTAGCCAAGTTGTGTATCATTTGATAAGATAATCTACTTTATGGTGATGATTAGAGCTTTCTTTTCTGATGCAACTAACAAAGCAAGAAACTAAATAAAAAGAAATAAACAAAATAATATTGCAAAATTCAATCACTTTTTAAAGTTAGAATTGTACTCCTTTGAGTGAAAGGGAACATCAAATCCTTGAATATCAAGTTAACATCCATCAGCAAATTGACAATAGTATAAATAATCAAAAAGTGATCCATATATAACATTGCCAATACAATAAAATCACCACTAGTGAAAATAGAGGACTTCCACATAGTTTGATATTCATCATGGGTAGTGGCTGGTTGTTCTCATGAATATTTTCTCCAAGCGAAGCCTAATCTTTAGGAGGATCATTCTGCAAGAACTCTGCTATAGTTGAGGGGGAACTCAAATCTCCCAAAACCATCACCACACTCGGAAAGAAAGGCAGCTTTGCCCAAAAGCAAATGGGTCAATCTCAAAGGCTCTCTCCTTCCCTCTCCACCATCATTCAAAAAATGCTTAATCCAAGCCTCCAACCTCCCCATCTCCCTTCCACATTTGGGCCCCTTAACTCCAATCATCTTTGAATAGAATCCACATTCATAACCACAGGTCTCACCACAATTCTTTAAATCCAAATCAACCTTGTTTTGCTCTTCTTCTTCTTCTTCTTCTTCTTCTTCTTCACAATCTGACAAACCCAAAAGCTGAATTAACAATTCAATCTCGTCAACATTATTGAATTCAACTCTGTTGATTGTTTGTGGGTTGTTTATGATCTCTGCTTGAGGTATGTCTTCATGGATTGGTGGGAAATCAAGGGAATTTGAAAGGAATTGTCTTGGGGCTCACTGTCTAGGAGGGATGAGCTGTTATTGTTGTTTGTGCTGTTGGGTTGGTCAAAATTAAGGAATATAGGGGAGCTCAGAGATTCAACTGGGGTATAGCTAGTTTCCTCTGGTGGTTGTGGCGGTGGCGGCGGTGGTGGTGAAGAGAGAGTGGAGGCTTGTGAAGGGTTCTCTAGTTTGAGTCTCTTCTCCACCTGTTCACATACATGTGAGAAAGAATCAAAAGCATATCTATCTGCATACATATATAAATATATATATATACATACATATAGAGAGAGAGGCAAAGAGTGGGGCATGAGATTTACCTGTTTGAGAGATGAGAAAAAAATTGAGTGAAGAGCAGGTGGTCTCATAATGCTTGAGATTTAGATATTGCTCCCTCTAATTTCTTATTATTGCATTAGTCTTCTGCAAATAAATTAAAGCAAGAGAATCATATCACTGCATTTCTCACCACCTCTCTCACAAGGCAGTGGGGAATGCTAATGGGCCCCACTGCCTTGAAAGAGAGGCAGTGATAAATGGAGTGTCCGTAGCATTGTTGTTTTCTTTGTCATCCAAGTCAAGTCCATAACAATAATAATAAGAGGAGAGGACTGTTAAAACATGGTTGTGATTTTTTATAATTTTTTTAAGTTCATGCTTGAGCACAATGAGAACAACTCACATTTTGACTTTGTTGGAATCGGCAAAATATCCAAAAAACATGTAAGGAAATTATTTTGTGACCTTGACAAAGGGAGGATTGTCACGGCAGGACTTCCAAAAGCTAGAAAGGTTATAAATCACCAGAAAGGTTATCAAAGTGGTGCAAAAAACAGTTGTAGCCATTTTTTGTCAAAACAGTATGTCACAGAACTTGTGCTACCCTTTTATATCACTGGCTGTTTGAATAATCATGATTAGTTCCTTGTTCACAAAATTATTTACTTTCACTTAACCCTATGAGACATGTTGCAAGTCTAAAATTTTATGAACCCACAAAATGATATGCTTAAAGAAACATCTAAGCATCATAAAAGCATTTAACATCTATTATAATATATCGGGTGTCATTCTACCATACACACCCCTTACAAGGAGGGTAATATATGCAAGTTATGACATTGTGGTGTTGATTTCACAGTGTCATTACAAAATCATCTTCAGTCATCACTAAAAACACTACAATAAATCATAACTAAACACCATTTGAAGTATAACTAAAGACCTCTTAAGTTATAATAACAACCACAATACATAATAACCAACATGGTGATGACTCATAACCAAATACCTTTTTGGTCATTATTAAAATAACAATGATAAGAGGTAATCTACAAGTCTCAACTAACACACAATGAATCATAATTAAATCATAACTAACGAGTCATAATCAAAACCATAAATGTCAAACAACTGGGGTATATGATAAAAATCAGTGTCTATCATAAAATTTTCAGTACTTAAAAATCAGTGTGTTTCATAAAAATAAGCGATTCACTCTTTCGGCCAGGCCCACAAGCTCTGCCCAAATTTGCCCGTGAAGAGGCCACTTTGCGTGGATCCCAGATTAGTCAGGTGCAGGTGCAGGCTGCACGTAAGGTGATCCGAACACAAGTTATAAAATAAAATAAAAAACATGTATGGTTCATTTCTGACCTAGGGTATTCGCTGGCAATCAATCATAGTCTATGGCGACCCATTCAGGCCATTCAGTACAATGTTGGAAGATCACGGGCAGCAATTTACAAACCGAAAGATTGAAGGTAAGTAGTTATTTTATTTTATTTTTATTTATTCATAATAATTCATCATAACTCATCGCATTGGCAACTTAGAAACGCAACGACTTTCAAACACTAGAACTATTTCTCGGAGAAAACCTAATTGGAGAGCAATAGGAAAACAACAACAAACCTGCTTCTGATTAGAGCTTTAATCACAACCCGTTGACAATGTGAATATTCACATTGACATATTAACATTCACATTGATAGGAGTGTAAAATTGGCTCGTGGCCCGTGGGCGGCCCGAAGCCCGCCCGCTGCCTAGGACGGGCCCGGCCCGGCCCGGTCCGTTGACATTGTGAATATTCACATTGACATATTAACATTAACATTGATAACAGTGTAAAATTGGCCCGTGACCCGTGGGCAGCCCGAAGCCCGGCCCCGGGCCGGGGCGGACCCAGCCCGTTGACAACGTAAATATTTACATTGACATGTTAACATTCACATTGATAAGAGTGTAACATTAACCCGTGCCCCGTGGTTGCCCGAAACCCGCCCACAGCCCGTGGGCGGCCCGAGGCGGGCCCGGCCCGGCCTGTTGGCAATGTGAATATTCACATTGACATGTTAACATTCACATTGATAAGAGTGTAAAATTGACTCGCGTCCCATGGGCGGCCCGGGTTTGGGTCCGGGCCTACCTTGGGCCGCGGGCGAGCTTCGGGCAGCGGAAAAATTTTACACTCCTATCAATATTAATGTTAACATGTCAATATGAATATTCACATTATCACAGGTCGGGCCAAGCCCGCCTCAGGCTGCGGTCGGGCTTCGGGCCGCCTACGGGCTGCGGGCCAATTTTACACTCCTATCAATGTGAATGTTAACATGTCAATGTGAATATTCACATTGCCAACGAGCCGGGCCCGCCCCCGCCCAAGGTCGAGCTTCGGGCTGCCCACGGGTCACGGGCCAATTTTACACTCTTATCAATGTGAATGTTAACATGTCAATGTGAATATTCACATTGTCAACAAGCCGGGCTGGGCCCGCCTCGGGCCGCCCACGGGCCGTGGGCGAGTTTCGGGCAACCACGGGGCGCGGGCTAATTTTACACTCCTATCAATGTGAATGTTAACATGTCAATGTGAATATTCACATTGTCACGGGTTGGGCCAAGCCCGCATCGGGCTTCGGTCGGGCTTCGGGCCGCCCACGGGCTGCGGGTCAATTTTACACTCTTATCAATGTGAATATTCATATTGTCAACGGGCCGGGCCGGGCCAGGCTGGGCCGGTCCCGGGCCACGGGCTGGCTTTTGGCCTTCCATAGGCCGCGGGCCAATTTTATACTCTTATCAATGTGAATGTTAACATGTCAATGTGAATGTTAACATGTCAATGTGAATATTCACATTGTCTACGGGCTGGACCGGGCCCGCCCCAGGCCGCCCATGGGCCGCGGGTGGGTTTCGCACCGCCACGGGACGGAGGCCAATTTTATACTCCTATTAATGTGAATGTTAACATGTCAATGTGAATATTCACATTGTCAACGGGCCGAGCCGGGTCGGGCCCGCCCTGGGCTGCTGGCCAATTTTATACTCTTATCAATGTGAATGTTAACATGTCAATGTGAATATTCACATTGTCAACAGGCCGGGCCGGGCCCGCCCCGGGCCGCCTACGGGTCGTGGGCGGGTTTCGAGCAGCCACGAGGCGCTGGTTAATTTTACACTCCTATCAATGTGAATGTTAACATGTCAATGTGAATATTCACATTGTCAACGGGCCGGGCCGGACCCGCCCCGGGCCGCGGGCGGGCTTTTGGCCGCCCATGGGCCGCGGGCCAATTTTATACTATTATCAATGTGAATGTTAACATGTCAATGTGAATATTCACATTGTCAATGGGCCTGACCGGGCCGGCCCCGGGCCGCCCATGGGCCGCGAGCGGGTTTCGCGCCGCCACGGGACGCGGGCCAATTTTACACTCCTATTAATGTGAATGTTAACATGTCACTGTGAATATTCACATTGTCAACGGGCCGAACCCGCCCCGGCTCGTGGGCGGGTTTCGGGCCGCCCACGGGCCAATTTTACATTCCTACCAATGTGAATTTTAAAATATGAATGTTCACATCATTAAATTGCTAATCGTTCAAAAAATATTTATATGGGTATCAAAATTGAATATAAGGGCATAAGTGTCCAAGAAAATAGTGTAAATCAAGAAAATGGACTTTATGGAATAAAACTATACATACATGGGAGTAAATAGGTTAAAAAATTCCTTCATGGACTTCTTGGGTTAAAACACTTTTAAATTGGACTTATCAATAAAAATCCCTTATAAATATGTTTTTTTTTTAAATGTAATTTATTTGTAATTTTGAAAATTATATCTCGCCTCTAGAAATTTTTAATTTCATAACAAATTGTCCATTTTATTAATAAATTATCAAATCAATTAATAATTCTGGTAATTTTATTATTGTATAAGAAAGCAGTTATAAATTTTATTTTTTCAATTAATTTTATCAAATAAAATTTTTTAACAATGGAATATTTGTAATTTTTCAAACTAACGAAAACAATCCATATTATAAGCAAACCTCAAGAGGTAATCCTTATTATAAGTAAAGCTCAAGAGGTGTATTTATAATTTATCCTATGTTTATACTAATGTTAATTATGATATTATTTAAAAAAATTTGATTATATTTTAGAGTAAAATGCCAATAAATTCCAAGTTTAGGTCTTATGAACTATTTAGTCCTACCTTTTTTCTTGTAGACTAATAAGTCCCATGTCAATATTAAAAACACTTATGTACATCATTGCCCTGTATGTTTCTAGAAAAGTTAGGGATAGAAAGAGTGTTTTGGTGATGTTGAATTTACAAATTTGTCCAAAAAGCATATTGTAGAGGTTTTTTGGTTTTCCCTCTCATCCAATCAATCCAGAAGAGATGAATATGGCAAGTTCTAGGTTTGTAATGCTAGTGTGATGAATAATCCTCCATTTTTGAATTTCAACGTTTTTGGTAATGTTAAAACATCAGTCATAGTAGCCCCAAATAATATTTGGTTCAAACCCTAGAAATACCTTTTAACTTACTGTAACATTGAATCAACGGAAGCAATTGAACCTGTGTGATTTTGCAATATTGGTTGACGTTAGCGGCGTCACTCCAGCGAATTCGTTTTCACATCCATCCATCATTGGCGTCTTTGATTGTGTTGGTGAACGATGGTGTTAGATATGTGGCCTCCAATGTTTCATTTCCCTATTTTTATGGTCCATTCTCGTTGTGATGGTTGAGTGTGTTTGGTTAATATTAGAGTATGTGTCTGTATGTAATGGCTATGTAGGTTTTTTTTTTTTTTTTTTTTGTAGACATTGTTTGATGTTATTGATTAGGTGGGTTTGTAATTGCGTCAGGGGTACAGTCATGTAATGGCTCATCTTTGTTTGTGCTAGTATTTCTAGTAATGTAACATTGGGTATGACATTCTGTTGGTGTTTTTGGTGATATGTGTTTGCTGTTATCATATATTGGCAACATTGCAATGGTAGAGTCATTTCAATATTAGTTGTCTTGTTTTGTTGCAATGACGCAAGGAGTTCCTTTTTTTTTTTACCAGTTGTATATATGTTAGTAATGATGTGGAATGGTTGGGATATCCATGTTAGTTAAAGGGAAATTTTATGATGATGTAGATCTTTATGATGTTCAATGGCTGCCCAAGGAAATGTGTGTTTTCATATTGAAAACGAATTCGTCTATACTGTGCGATATTCATCTATTTCGCCATCCGACAATACTTCCACGGGGTTGACATTGACAACACAATGGATGGATTGACACCATCAATTCTACACATAGCAATGGTGAGAATGGTTCTAAATGACCTAGAAAAAGGACTACGAGTTAGGACAGCATGATATGTTATGTCTGCCTCCCAACACCCCCATCCCTCAACAAGTTTGAATTAGGTTTTATGGTTTTTACTCTTTTTTTTTTTCCAATGATTAATTAGTTTTTGACGTGACTGAATGTAAAGCAAGACATTGTGTTAGGACGATTTTTGTGCTTGCTTAATTAGGCGAATTGGTTGTTTAGGGTTTTAGCATATGACGTTATACGGTGGTGAACAATTACAGTACATCGCAATTAATAAAAATATTATTTCCGGAATGTGACCATGTATGAATTTCTGTCTCTAGGGACAAAAACAATTTGTGATGTTTTGTCTGTATGGAAGTGTTGTGCACCAGGCTCGTATTGTTAATTAAATGTCACATTTCCATGTGACAATTAAGCATTTGGTGTAGTACGAGTTGTGTAATGTAAAATGCTAATTCTGTAATCATTGTTGACATCTTATTATCAGTGGATTATGTTAATGTAACGGGAATTTGACAGGTACAATCATGCTTCTGTTTGTGGTTATCCAATGATGTGGTGAGACAAAGGTAGTTCGACGTGATAGTTAATGTATGTATGCATTCAAGTTGTAAAAATAGTTTATTAGAGAATGTGTATGTTTCTCGCCCTCCATCCTATTTTTATGCGTGGCTTATGTCACAAACCGTCATGCTGAAATTGAACCTTAACTCATTTGTGTCAACCTCCCCACCTGCCTCTCACAATTTGATGTTGTGAAAAGTTGAATACATAATGAAAAAGGTGTAAATAGACTTGAAAAGAAAGAAGTAACGAACATTCCAAAGCTTGGTAACAGACAAAATGTTGTAATGTCCGGAACCTACTTCACCCTAAGATGAAGTACGTTAAAATTAATGTACTCAATAGGCCAATATGAATCGATGTGATGACTATTAACCGGAATGTTTGATAACATACACCAACATCACAGCAAGACACAATGCCTGATACACCTACCCATTCGCCAAGTTCATGTTGTTATGTACCCATATTGTAACACAACCCATCTCATCAAACCACCTTTCATATGGTATCTTCATTAGTGTAATGCAAACATATCTCACCAAAAACCCTTACCCATATTGTGACACACCCCATCTCGTCATACCAATTACCTAATGATCTGGTAAAAACTTAACTATTCAATAAAAATATGCAAATCCATTGTAAACCATTTATATAATAAAGTGTATTCCACACATCCAACAAACACATATTGAAAATGTAAAATATCGTAGACTTCTACGATGATAAACTTGTCCACAGCTATTCTCTCATGTGGCAAAGTATGAACGTGAATGAGATAGTAAATTATTTAATAACCAAACATGAAAGATGTAATCGTATTGGATATGTCCATCGACCATATGTGTCGATGCACTACATTGGTTCCTTACATGTTTTCTTGTTATGATTACCCATTTTGCCACAGCGGCCACAACGAATGCATAACACCACCTCACCCTTGGATGGGATCCTCTTTCGTTGGGGCCTTTCGGGTGGTTGCTTAACAATAGGTGGAGCAATGAGGTAATCCACAGTTGTGAACTTTGGTTTGGCTACCTTCAGAATTGGGTTAATAAACTCGGAATGCACCACCGTGATTCTTCGTATAGAATCATTCTTTATGTATCTAAATTGAAACCCATATTCAACGACATACTTGCAAAGCACTATCCAGAATTCATGTGCACCGCCCCAAAAAGATTGACCTACATGTGTAATACCAAATGCCCACCCAGCCGACAAAAACATCTTCGATTTGTGCAGACAATATAATGGTAATAAATCAGTCTGGTTTTCCATATTGCCCACCCGCCCATCAACAGTGTCAGGCTCACCAACAATTGGCGAATCCGCGACGTCACATTGAATGCCTGACGTTTCACTCCGCGTTTGAATAAGCACATCAATATGATCAAGCCCAAATGACTTCGCAAGGCACAACATGTTTTGCACATTTTTGTCACAATGAACATTAAACTTGTTGTATTTGGGAATGGTGAACAAGAAACCCACCGACCCCGACACCAAGCTATCAAACATCCTACATACACTATCAACCAATTATGCAAATGTGAAGGCTTGATGGAGGTAAACAACCGTACTGGTCTGTCCATACGTACACAACAACAACACTACAAACTCCATAACTGTGATAGGTTAAAACAACAACACATAACATTACAAATCAAAACACCATAATGGCCGAAAATGAAACAACCCATCCAGAGCAGAATAAATCAAAAGACACCCCTAAACAATTCATCCAGTATAGAATAAATCAAAATACACCCCTACAATGGCAACGTAACAATGGCACCTTAAATCCAGACTTCCCGACACACCCACTGAAAACAAAAGCACACCCACAGATATTGACCCAACAACAAAACAAACATATGAAAATGACCTGCAAAAATGTCACCTAGCACATCAACAACACAGCAATGAAACAGACCTACAAATTCCCTTACAATACATTAACAACACAACACCCAAAGTATCAATTGAATGAAAACAAAACAACTACAACCCCCTACAGCAACGACCTACACTTCCACATCAGAAAAACATGTGAAATGGGCAATAACATCAACCCCACAAATCACTCCACGCAATCCAAAAAATAAAAAATAAAAAATAAAATGGAAACATATCGCCATATCTTAATAAATCCACCCAAACATCAAGAAAAAAATCAAAAACAAAATCACAGCCAACAACAACCTATGATTCCACATCAAAAACCCACATCAAATGAGTAACGTCACTAACCTTATAAATCACTCTACGCAATCCCCCACAAAAAATTTGAAAAACAACACCATACCATAACAAACCCACCCAAACATCAGAAAAAAATCCAAAACAAAATCACATCCAAGGGTAAACAAGTAAACTTCCCAACTCCCAAATTAAACAAAAACAACATACCATAAATAAAAGAATTAATTGGTTTGGAAGAAAACTTCCAAGACTAAATGGAGCAACATTTTCCCAAATGGGATTTTTGAGTAATTTTTCTTATATTTTATGTGCTATTTGGTTATAATTTTTTTTTTATAGTTATGACTCTCATATGATTGGCTTATAACATTTATGAGAATCAAATTCACAAATATCGTAGCTTATGGCTTCATTTGCAAAGTTGATTATTTTAGTAGACTATTTTAATTTTTGGCTATTTTAGTAGGTTAAAATTTTTGTGTTTGGAAAAATAGTTGAATTTTTTTGTAATTGGATATAATATTTGTGAGAGAAAAAGTGAAATGATTATGGATTTGATGTGATATTTTATTTTATTAGCTATTTTAATTTATTTTGTCTTTTTGTGAATTTTAGCCTAAAAAAAGCCATAAACCCACTTCCCAAGCAGGGCCAATGGGGCATTTTGGCAACATAGTAAAAAAGCCAGCTTTTTGACTTTTTGGCTTTTTTGGGTTACATCACGTTTGTTCTTTTGTTACACAAAAAATCTAAAAAGCCAGTTTTTTTATCAACTTCCCAAAACACCACTATACTATAGCGAACTCGATTTTTACCCGACTCTTATGATGTTTCGAGCTCGGGTTTAATACTTTTATATAGTTGTCTATATCTTTCTTTCCTTGTATAACTTAAAATTGGTCCTTGGGTTGTTGTGGTTGTATTTGAAACAGGTTGGTTAGTTAATTTTCAAACTTTGTGTCGCCCAGATTTTTGGTCTTACGCTCGAGCAGCCATTATTACGCTCGAGCGGGCTATGTAAATTTTGGTCCTTTGCTCGAGCTTTTTTTCTTGCGCTCGAGCAGGAGTTACAAACTCTCAGTACTCTGCACTTCTGCAAAATTGCTGGAGGGAATGTTTTTCACGCCCGAGTGGCATTTCCTATGCTTGAGCGGGGTGTGAGCTCAAGCGGCTTTTCTTGGATTTGAGCGGGTTGTCTGTTGTCTGCAAAAATACTGGATGTATATATTCTATGCTCGAACGGAACAAATCTTGTGTTTGACGCTCGAGCGTGAAACCCTCCACTTGAGCAGACTGCGCGTATATCAGATCATAAAAGTGACATTTTATATTACTTTTTCATATCTCTCTCTCTCTCTAAAACTCTCCAAAACCCTAAAAATTGAGGTTCTCTCTCTAAAATACTCTCTGTATACATTTTGGCCTAGATCCTTTGATCTCTCCATCCTACTCCCTTTGATAAAAAAGGTGGAGCTTTTCAAGATCTTCTCTTTGAACCGATTAGAGTTGGATTTTGGCACTTTGGGGGTTTCTCTCTTACTTGGTCATCTTCTCTCTTTGAGGTAGGGATATTCTATACTTTGGTATGAGTTTTAACCTAGTTATTTGTGGTCATGTATAAATGGTGAAAATTTTGGGAGTTTTAGGTAAACTTAGGGTTTGGTCCCAAATTTAAAGAGGGGTTTCTACATTGTGTTACATAGATGATTATGGAGTTTCGAAAATGAGGATATCTTGTGTTAAAATGGTAAATTTTAGCCCTTAGGTTAATATTTGAATAAAGAGGGAGATTTACCCTAATTGTGTCTTGAATATTATTTGTATAACTAATGAAATTGATGTGAGAAATGTGAAATTGAGGAAAAGTATAAATGGATAGTGTAGTTAGATTTGTTTAATCACTCACTCGTGGAATTTTGACAATTTATCTGTTCTAAAGATTTTATATCTGTTTAGAAATATCTGTGATGGGCTATCGGTTGATGATAGCTATGATTGTTATAGAAATTGCATGATGATTAGGTGAATTGAAACTAATCATTTAACTTTATCATTGAATATGATGGTGTGATTAAAGCATTGAATATGCGTTATGGATAGTCATTGTATATGACGATGAATTTAAATACATTGTATATATATAATGTTTTGGGAGAGGAAATGAGATGTACTCCACTGTTTGGGAGGAGATAGGGGATGGACTCCATTGAGAATTAAGTTTGCCGGAGTGTCTAGGGTGAAAGTCCTGAAATCTTGTGAATACATGGGTGCCAATCCCGTAGACGAAATTTCTGTAAAATGGCAAGGTTGAAGTGTTTGTATAGTAGTTACGTTGATTGAGAACCACTGAGTTGTAGTCTCAGTTGGATTATTTGAGAATTATAAACTTGATGAATTGAAATGAAATGTACTAATTGGAAATGAATAAATGGGAATGGAATGAGGTATAAGTATTGGAACCGTGTAGTCATGGAAAGGGTGTGAAGTGGTTGTAAATTTTGAATATGTTATATTTGACACTCATATCTTTGTTAAACTTCATACATTGTATTAGACTGTTTCTACTGGGCTTTGGCTCACCCTACTTAGGAAACCATTTTCAGGTATTGGACATATGTTACCTCCAAGGACGTAGCTTGGGAAGATCTAAGAGTTAGATACTCTATTTTGTTGTTTAATTGTTTTAGATGTTTGTTCAAGCCAAGGGCTTATATCTGTACAGAGCTTACAACTCTCTCTTTTGTTGTAACCAAGAAGTACCTTGGAAAGATGAAAGCCCGTAGGGCATTTATTTTGTTGATTATTAACTATGTTACATGCTATAGTTTCAGGATGAACATTTATGAATGTATAATGTATGTAATATCTTTTGTATTATGGTTATTTGTATCTATAAAATTAAACTAGAAATGATTGGTGATCTCATTGATAAACAAAGCCTTAGAGTCAACTTGAGATTCACTCTCTCTGGTTGCTACAAGACAGCATGGGGGACTTTGCAGGTCAGACAAGTGCTAAGTTGAGTTATGGAGACGAGAAAATTGAACACTCTTTTTTTGGGCTTTTATTGTTTCTCATTTTGGAGGAATGGACTAAAGAATTGGATACACATATATTTCACAAACTCATTATACTTGTGTGTGGCGTTAATGCTCTGAGAGCAGTTGCATATTTCTTTAAATCACACTGCTCAGCTTTGTTAGCCACTTGCTGTAAAGTAATCCTTGTAAAACCCATCTAAATCTTCTATGCTTAAATCGTTAATACTAGCTCTAACTTTGGATGTCTTATCATTTTTTCCCTTGAGATTATCATGGATGACTCATATTCTTCACTGGCTATGTTACTTTGAATGTGAATCGTTCTTCAAATTAATCATTCAACAACACAATATTATGAAGCAATAAGACCCATTGTTTTAAATTTTGTCCATCCAAAACCTCACCTAGATTTTAGTTTATTATATTTGACCTTTTCCCTATTAAGAAGATCTTTTAACGAAGAACAAAAAAATAAAAACTAAAAAATTATGGGGATAGCTAAAGGGATGTACCACATATAATTATTTATGATTTCTGATTAAGTATGCGGGTCTGAATTGTTACTGATTTGAAATCTGATATGGGAGATCATTATTAAACCCTTTACTCTGTTATTATTCACTGGGCTTTGCTCACCATTTATATTATGTATGTAGGTGACCAGATGCGTGACCAGGCTCAGAGTTGAGGACCTGGAGTTTGGTTTGTCAGCCAGCCTTTGTGCCTCCCGGGGAGGTTCCTTTTTGAGAAGTCAAGTTTTGTGAACCAAGTGTTTAAGACTTTATTTTCTTTTGACACATGAACAAGCTTTTGTTTATCTGTATATTGGGCTAAGTCCCATTTGGTTATATCCGTAATGAATGTGACATGAGACTACTATAATTACGACATCACGTGAATGTATATAAAGTTTTTGAATTTTTTGTCCCATGTATGTCTGCATAGCTCATTGAACGTTGTATTTTGTATATTTGCTTCCGCTAACCCCTTAATTATATGTTGTTATGTACAGAGGCTTTTGGTAATCTATAGATTACTGGCCGGTTACGACGCTAAACCTATAGGGCCGAGTTTAGGTCGTGACAGAGTGGTATCAGAGCACGAGTTATACTGCACACTCAAGTCCATATGAGCTATAAGATGTCCTAGAAAAGAATTAGAGACATTTCATCTGCATGTTTGAATGTGTATTTATTTTGTAAATGTGCAAACTGAATCTGAACACGAACACATGAAATTGAAATGAATGAACTGGAACTGAATACTCTGAATGTTATGAAAAGAACTATTTGCCTATGTTTATAAGTGCTCTATTTACCTATAGCAATGGAAAATACAAGAAGTGATGGAACAGCTGAATCTTCTGAGGCTTGCATGAACCGAATGGAACAAATGCTTATAGCCCTAACTAAAGAAATGATGTAGTAGCAAAGACGACAACCTCTTCCCCCTCAGGTCCAAGTTGAGGCGGATAACAATGATATTATAAATCTAACTCAAAAGTTTATGAAGATAAAGCCGCCAACTTTATTGGGTGGTATTGAACCCTTAAAGGCAGAGACATGGTTACTTGAAATGGAGAAACTATTTCAAGTATTCCCTTGCTCTGAGACGCAAAAAGTGTTATTGGCCACCTATACTCTGAAGGACAAAGCCCGAAGATGGTGGTTATTAATTCGAAATAGTAATGGAAGCATGACATGGGCTCAATTCAACGAGATCTTTTACAAGTACTTTCCTTAGTGCTTTTGGGACCGAAAGGTTTCTGAATTTCAGGAACTTAAACAAGGTAAGATGTCCGTAGCTGAGTATGAAGCTAAGTTTACTGAGTTGGCCAGATTTGCTCCTCATATGGTTGACACAGATTACAAGAAGGCTCAAAAATTTGAGAGGGGATTAGATCTGGATGTGTATGACTGAGTGGGCATATTGTAGAAGTACTTGATAGAGCATTGATGGCAGAGGCCATTCTGGTAGCAAAGAAACAAGCTCCAGCTCCAACAACTGAATGTAAGGGTCAAAAATTTGGATTCAATTTCAAGAAGGGTCGGTCATTTTCAAAAAGACAGAATATGGGATCCTCTAATAGCTCTAGTCAGAATAGTGGATCTACTCCAAACTGCTTCGATTGTGGAAGAAAGCATAAATGCACATGTTACCGTGCATCAGGTGCTTGTTTTCGGTATGGCAAGACTGGCCACATGGTTAGAGATTGTTTGCTGAGATCTGACGATGCTAACCGTCTTGCCGCAAATTCAGCAGGATTTGCTTCTAGATCACGAATAAATGTAAAAACTAATACGGAGAAAGAACCTTTGAGACAAGGTAGAGTTTTCGCACTTGTGCCTGGCAATATACAAAATACTGAATCAGTGGTGTCAGGTATAATCTCTATATGTGCTCAGACTACCTATGTGTTGATAGATTCTGGTTCCACAAATTCCTTTGTGTCGCATGCTTTTTCTCAGAAACTAACTAGACCTTTAGAACCTATGAATTATTTATTGTTTGTATCTATGCCATCTGGGGGTCCTATATTATGTGCCTATGTTTATCCAGCATGTGACATAGTGATTGGTGATGTGACATTGTATGTTGATTTATTACCTCTAGGAATTGATCATTTTGACTTCATATTGGGTATGGACTAGTTGACGAAGTACTGTACAACTATTGATTGTGTAAATAAGTCTGTTGTATTTCCTCCACCTATATTACCTAAGTTTGTGTTTACTGGGAATGGGGTAGTTCCTTCCCCATACTTGATTTTTGCCATGAAAGCTGTTAAACTGTTTAGGAAGGGATGTAGGGGTTATATGTGTTATGTTTTGACTGAGACTTCTGATAGTCCTCCTGTAGAGAACATCTCTGTAGTAAATGAATTTCCTGATGTATTTCCAAATGAATTGCCTGGTGAGTTAATTGATAGGGAAATTGAGTTTATTATTGATGTTGTACCTGGAACACAACCGATTTCCAAAACCCCATATAAAATGTTAATTTCTGAACTGAAAGAATTGAAAACTCAACTTCAGGAACAGTTAGACAAGAGTTTATTCGCCCGAGTACTTCACCATGGGGTGCTCTAATTTTGTTTGTCAAAAAGAAAGATGGATCTTTAAGGTTGTATATAGACTATCGGGAATTGAACAAAGTGACTATCAAGAATAAACACCCACTACCCCGAGTAGATGATCTTTTTGACCAACTTCAGGGAGCACAAGTGTTCTCAAAGATAGACCTTAGATCCGAGTATCACCAGTTAAAAGTTAAAGCAGAAGACATAGAGAAAACGACATTTAGAACTACATATGGGCACTATGAGTTTTTAGTAATGCCATTTGGGGTAACAAATGCACCTGCAGCGTTTATGGACATAATGAATCGGGTATTCAAACAATTTCTTGATGAATTTCTGGTGGCCTAGAATAAAGAAAAGCGTTGCTCATTTTGTAGCTAGATGTTTGCATTACCAACAAGTTAAGGCTGAACACCAACGACCCGCTGGGTTACTTCAACCGCTCCTAATACCAGAATGAAAATGGATATATATTACTATGGGACTTCATTGTTGGACTGCCTCGCTCTTCTCGAGGTATGGACTCTATCTGGGTTATTGTTGACCGTTTAACTAAGTTTGTCCATTTTCTGCCTGTTAAAACTATTTATAATGCAGACGAGTTGGCTAACATTTATATAAATGAGATTGTGAGGTTACATCGTGTGCCAGTATCTATTATGTCTAACAGAGATTCGAAGTTCATGTTAAGATTTTGGCAGAGTTTACAACAGGCTTTGGGAACTGAACTGCGATTGAGTAGTGCCTACCACCCACAGGCAGACGACTAATCTGAACGAACCAATCAAACTTTAGAAGATATGTTACGGATATGTGCCCTAGATTTCCAAGGGTATTGAGAGACCTATTTACCACTGGCTGAGTTTGTGTGTAATAATAGTTACCATTCGAGTATCGGTATGGCTCCGTACGAAGCTTTGTATGGGAGAAAATCCCGTTCTCCAATAGGTTGGGCTGAGGTTGGTAATAGACCCTTGTTGGGACCGGAACTAGTACAAGAAACAACTAAAAATGTGAAATTGATTTAGCAAAGATTGAAAACTGCACAAAGTCGCCAAAAGAGTTATGCGGATGTCCGAAGGAGAGATCGGGAATATAAAGTTGGGGATTACGTGTTTATTAAAGTAACCCCGATGAAGGGCCAAACATGGTTTGGTGTAAAGGGCAAGCTAGCACCGAGATATGTTGGGCCATATGAAATTCTTGAGAAAATCAATCCAGTGATGTATCGGGTAGCGTTACCGCCAGTCATGGAGCATATGCATAATGTTTTTCACATATTCATCCTTCGGGACTATCTACGAGATTTGTTACATGTTATTGAACCAACATATGTGCTTTTGAAGGATGACTACACTTATGAAGAGAGGCCAATTCAGATTGTGAATCGCTGGATCAAAAGATTGAGGAACAAAGAAATCCCATTGGTAAAAGTGGATTGGCAAAACCACGGAGGGACATATGCAACATGGGAAACGGAAGAAGACATGATGAAGAGATACCCTGAACTGTTCCCTCTAAATCCGATATTCTACTAAAACGAAGGTAATTCGAGTTTGGAGGACTAAACTCTTTAAAGGGGGAAGAATGTGACAACCCTGACCTGTGATTAACTATTAAACCATGATTAAGGATGCCTAATAAGTAATTAACAGGAAGTCAGGTGTGTTAATTGCATGAATTATATGTTGATTGCATTTGTATCTATCTGTCATAGAAATATTTGTTTATGTTTTTGTGTTGTTCCACGAATTGAAAACCTTCTTAGCATCCAATCACGAAATTGACTTAGGTCATGTGTTATTTGGAATCTTTTTAGACTTTTGTGGTAGATTTAATTGAAATTTGATTCGGAACGAATTAATTAGAATAAAATAAGGATTTAAGCCAATTAATTAAGATTACCTAAGTAGCCTATATAAGGCCAATATAACTCTTGAATTCTCTTACTCATCACTTCATTTGCACTCTTGAGACCAAAACGTGAGGGAGAGTGGAAAGCTAGGAAACTTGAGATCAAACTTGAGGTAGAGAAGGACATTGCTAGGAGACTTGGAGAATTACTCAAGATTACCTCTAAACCTTAAGGAATTGAGAACGTTAGGTAAGAATTCTAGCCTTTAGCTTTGTAATTTAGTTGAGTAATGCATGGAATCAAGGGAGATAGGTGAATTCACATGAGAATTGAACTATAAATGAAGGAATCTAAGTCGTGCCATGCATGCATGCATTTTCATCACATTTTGAATTTGAATTTCAAACAAAACTCACATGCATGTGTCTATCTTGGCTTTGCTTTAGGAATTTATCAAGTTTCTCATCATCTTACCTCAATGAGCATGATTTGGAAGGTTTAAGTTTGAAGAGATTACATGCATGTGTATACCATGGGTTTCAAGCTTGATTTTAGCACAATTGGCTTGCCTTGGGCATTAATCTTGCGAAATGATTTGAATTCACCATGTTTTACAAGTTTCCAGGTGTTTCCTCAAGTTTTTGGCCCAAAAGAACCTGTTTTGTAACTTGGATTCAAGTTTTGAGCTTGGGAGTGCAATTTGAAAATTTTAGAATTCTGTCTCTTCGCTCGAGTGACGGATCTTGTGCTCGAGCGACCACCCTTTGTTTTGCACTTCTGCTCAAGCGACCAAGAGTTGGCTCGAGCGTAAATTTCGTACTCCCAAAAGTTTACCATTTTTGCAGACTGCTCAAACGACAAGGGTTGCGCTTGAGCGAGGACCTCAGTCACATGCTCGAGTGACCATCGAGCGACCGTCGAGTGGAAAATGCACACAACTAGTACTTTTGCAGAATTCATAGACTGCTCGAGCGAAGGACTTTGCACTTGAGCGACCACTCACATTTTTGACTGTCCGCTCGAGTGAAGGAAGTTGCGCTTGAGCGAGGCCTCTGTTTTCAGCATATTTGACCATGTGTTTTAAGCACATTTTTGCATCCTTTTTGCATTCGAGGCATTCCTAGGCCATGATTAAGACATGATAATGGGGATAAGGATTAGAAACACACCAAGATAGAAAGAACTAAGTTATGTACTATCCGAGTATGTGTTTCAAGATATGTATCTGTTATGTTGTGTAGGTCACGCGCCGTAAGCTAGTTGATCTGACTGCTCTGTCTGTTTGCTTTTGGATCTATCTGTGAATAATAACTTAGTAAAGTTAAGTTCAACTTTATTTATTTTCTATATGATAAAATAAGATCTGTTTTCTGCACTGTTACGTTCTGTACAACGAATGATTGTCTAATTTCTAATAAGTATTCGTGGCATCCTTAGTTCACGTGGCCCTCGCTCGGGGGTAATAATACCGTGACCAATATGCACATGGCCCTCGCCCAGGGGTAACAATATTGTGGCTTATATTCATATGGCCCTTACCCGGGGGTAACTGTGACGCCCCAAAAATCGGGAACATCAAATAATATATTAACCATTAAGTACAGGGTTTATCTAAGGTTACAAGAGTAGGAAATGTCACTAATGAGTCCTTTGGCTAATAACCAAACAACATCCCAGGAAGGTCGGAGGAGTCAAAATAGCCTCCCTTCTAAGTCCAACCACCTTAGATAGCAAAGCTACCTTTTTGATAGATCTTGACAGGGTATTAACACAAGGCCTACATGAGTTAACGGAGTATAAGGATAGGTTACAATTGTTATATATATACAAATTACAAAAATCATGTCTTAAATACAACATGGGATCTATCACTTACAATCTCAAAACACGTTTAACATAACTAGTTCCTAACTCTCATAGGATAGCCATACGTCCTCAAATACTTCAGCTTTGCCTTCGACAAGCCTAATAGTCTTCAATACTTGGCATGAAACGCCGTGAGCATTGAATGCCCAGTAAATGCACACACACCCTGTCCCTTTTTCCCAATCCAATACACCATCACATTTATGGCAAACAAGTAGTGAAGCATGATATTCAAGTCAATAACAGCAATTTCAAGATAACAAGGTTATAATGTTAGTGGTTAGTATTCTAGAAATCTCCTAAAGAGATTTCATCCTCCCAACCACAAGAATTGGACACCGGACTATTCGGAACTCTCCCTTTTGTTGCTTTGTTGCAGAACTAACCTCGGATGCCTACCAATGGTTATATACCGCGTAGCGCCAACCGCAGGGCCTCAAAAGGGACAGTGAAAAGAAAAAGGTTTTATCTCCTGAATCCAACCTTATCCTTCCAAAAAAAGTTTTATCTTCCTGAATGTCCCATCCGGACCCAACCTTATCTCACCAATCAAACCATCGCAAAGAGTCCGAATACGTCCATTCCATTCCAGAGTTTACGCGACAATTGCTTGCGCAAGACTTAACTTCCAAATAGGGAACGCATCCCAACAATCCATACATAACACACTATCATCTCTTCATTATTCAAGTGATCGAAAACCCAATACCATCCCAATTAAGTTTTCCGTTTGGGTCAATGTTTTAAGTCAAGTTAGAACAAACTCAACAAGATAGTCATATCTACATAAGCATGAGCATCATTAAAATGAAGAAGATAAGGAACATAACCATAACACATGAAACATCATACGAAGACATGATCATAAACTAATAAGCATATTCATGTACACAATAGCATAAAACACCCATGCAAAACTAAATTTCCATATTCAATACCATTTAAAGATTAAAGTCAAAAGGGCTATTTTAGATTTTTACCGAACTCGGCCTCCCTATGGTTCGTAGAGAATTTAATCTAGTTTCCAGAACATATTTCGGAAATGGGATAACTTTTCTAGATTTTTAGTTATTTAAGAAACACTTCAGCGCTGTTCAGATTCGTCGACCGTTACGAAAATTTGATTTTCTTACAAACCGCTCACTGTTTTTCAATGAAACCAATTTTTGTTCAAAGCTAACTCCTTAAGGAAGATTTCGAAATGAAATGGAGGTCTAGAATAATTTTCTACATTTTTCTAGAAATTTTGAAAGTTGGCTGTGAAAATAGATTCTTAAGGCACAATACCTAAAATAAGAAGATTTGTGAGAAAGGGATACACTATGGGAAATTTTTCATTTATTTTGTGATAAAAACATGCTAAAAAATATGTATTAAACTCAGAAAATTAGCTTGAAGGTGTGCCTTTGGAAAGTTTGAGAGATTGGTATGAAAAAGATAGTTTTGTACCGAAATGAAGGGAACTACAAGAGAGGTAGAATCATGGCTCAACTCTTATCATTTTTAACACAAGGAAATCATTAATAACACATCTGAAAACAATGGGTAGATCCCTTAAGAACATGTATTTGAAAAAGGAAAATAAAAGAGAGAGTTGTGTTGTGGCTTACTTGCTAGGCTTGAACAAGATTGCTCTCCTCTTCCTTCCTCTCCCTCTCAAGACTTCTCTCTTGCTCTCCTTTTTCTCCTCTAGGCCGAATGTATGTCAGTGTGTGTTGTTTATGTATGCCATGCTAGGGGGGTGGTTGTATTTATAGGCAATTTTGGTGTAAAAAGACATAAAGGCCCACTAGTTGGAATTGAATTGAAAAGTTTGGATTTACTTGGAGTCTAATGGAATAGGGAGTGATTAGGGAACTTAATCATGTGATTAGACAATATTAGTTGGCCTCTAGTTGGAATGGAACTAGTGTTGGGAACACAACCCTAGATTTAAGGGTACTAGGTACTAGAGCTTCTAGAATATCATAATTACAAGTCTTGAAAATTGGTCCCTTACATTCTCCTAGGTTGGCTGGCCATGGGGAAGGAAAATGGGGAATTTTTTTATTCAATATATAGGTGCTATGGACACATTTCCCAACGTATATATATATCAAATTGATTTTGTGGTACAATAGTATAAAAAGTACATATACTAGTTGTGGGGCAAATCTTGAAATTAATAAAAGAAGTAAGGGCTTGGAATAAAACTTATGTTTTGGAACCTTATTTATGTAGAATTAAATTAAATTAAGCTAAGGAACCTAATTCAGCTAGGATATTCCTGTTTCGATGAAAATAAAAAAAAAATAAAAATGCTAACCGGCAAGATTCGAAATAATTCAAGAAACTGAGAGGCTTTCAAGGAAATAATTCAAACATAAGGGTTTTTAAAGAGAATACATTTTTTTTAGGGGCTTCACAGTAACAATACCGAGGCCAATGTTCATATGGCACTCACTTGGGGGTAACAATACCATGGCCACTTGTGCACAAGATGTAGACCAACGTGGTCGTCAGTACCGACTATGCAAATTTATGATATGATAGTTAAAAGGATGTACCGCATATAACTATTTATGATTTCTAATTAAGTATGCGGGTCTGAATTGTTTCTGATTTTAAATCTGATATGGGACATCATTCATTAAACCTTTTACTATGTTATTATTCACTGGGCTTCGCTCACCATTTATACTATGTATGTAGGTGACTAGGCGCGTGACCAGACTTAGAGTTGAGGACCTGGAGTTTAATTTGTCAGCCAGCCCTGTGCCTTCCGGGGAGGTTCTCTTTTGAGAAGTCAAGTTTTGTGAACCAAGCATTTAAGACTTTATTTTCTTTTGACACATGAGCAAACTTTTGTTTATTTGTATATTGGGCTACGTCCCCCTTTGGTTATATCCGCAATGAATGTGGTGTGAGACTACTGTAATTATGACATCACGTGAATGAATATAAAGTTTTTGAAATTTTTTGTCCCATGTATTTGTGGACTCGCCTTTTTCTGCGCTCCGCCTCTCAGAAAGGATTGAAAAAAGGGCCTCACAGTTCGGACTTCCGCAGTTCTGAATCTAGTCTCACAAGTGCAATGTGAAACTAATAAACACCAAAAGTCCAAATCTGGCAAATCTTTTTGGAAAATCGATTTTAAATTAAATAATGCCAAAATTGGACTGTTTTGCTACATACAGAGTCGGCACCTATG
>CM069909.1:13046761-13111695 GCA_036172215.1 Camellia granthamiana | reverse complement strand
AAATCCAAATCCAAATCCAAATCCAAACCCACATTTCCTCTTATACGATATGGAGATTGTGGGTTCCATCAATGGCTTGGTTTGTCTTAATAGCCCACCTTGGTCTCCACTCTTCACTCTTTGGAACCCTGCTACCAAAATCGTCCATTTCACCACTGACTTTGTTTCTAAGTTGTCCGGTGGTTTTGCATTTGATTTTGTAAACAACGATTACAAGGTTCTACGGATTGTCTCCTTCAAATGTGGCATTGTAATTGATTTTTGAAAGCTAAAATCAAACATAGCATTCAAATACAAGGGTGGAAAATTGATTAGAAACTCACTCCAAACACTGCCTTAATATCTCAACTGGAACTCGGGTTGAGCTCTACTCTGTCAATTCTGCTACTTGGAAAGAGATTGAGATTTGAGATCGAGATTGAGATTTAGATGGACCACCTTCCCTTCCATTTCTTTGAATTTAAGTGTGCTGTGGTGGTCAAGGGTGTGCCCTATTGGATAGTGTATCCTGAGGATGAGGATGAGTTTAATGTTGGTGAGATTTTCTTGTGGTTCGATGTGGGTAATGAGGTGTTTAGGCAATCGCCTGTGCCCTGTATTTACTTGATGTCGTCCTGTCAATGTCAAGGATTCTTTGTGCTTGTCTATTCTTCTGCTGTTCATGCTTTGCTGCCTCTCAGTGGATTTGAAGACCCAAATGAGTTCGTTGATATGTGGGTGATGGAAGACTCTGGTGTTGGTGGTCGTGACTGCTCTTGGAGTAAGAAATTCACTGTTGGACCCATTTTGGGGGTTGAGAGGCTGTTGGGATGTTCCAAAAATGGCAAGAAGAAGGATTCATGCAGTTGATCCCATTTGATGGTACTTAAGGCTTGGTTTGGTTTGGTTGGTTCTAAAGAAGTTAAGAATGTTCAAATTAATGGGGCTCTTGCAGGGTCATCTCTAGTTTGTAGCTACTCAGAGAGCCTAGTTTCAATCAGAGGGTTTGTACAAGTTTGGAACTTGGATAAGAAGTTTACCGAACAGTTTTATAAGCAGGACATAAAGAACAGGTATCGTGGACATTTTACATCCTAATTTGCATTTAATGCATATTGTAGTGTTGAATGTAGTTTTGGGATCTTCATTGGCTATGCTTTTGTTAAGCATGTAGTTTATGCTTTAACGGTGACCAATGTTTCCTTAAGGACATGCTCATTGTCTGTAGCAGTTGGGTTGCTTGTATGTCAATTTTCATGAACCCTTTATATGTTAAGATATTTTGAACAGATTCTGACTGGAGTTGACTACATATATTCTGTTTGTCTTGGGTTTTAAAGTATTCTCGTACAGCTGCATTTTGACTTTGGCAGTGATTGATAAGCAAAAGTCGCAATAGCATAGGACTAAAAGTAGAGTGGAGTGATGTGAAGTCTATTTACTGAATATCTTTGTAATGTGTTGCTGGATCACTACTAGAAAAATGACTTTTTGCTACTATATAATTTGCGACCACCGTACTAGCAGTGGCAAATAGTCAATTTATTCCTTATTTTCCTTTATTTATTTTCCCCTCTTCCTTACATTTGCCCTAGTCTCTTCACAAACAGCACTGATCGTTCTCTCTCTCTCTCTCTCTCTCTCTCTCTCTCAGACTGGTATGAATCTCTTAATATCTTCTCCATCTCTCTCTCTCTCTCTCTCAATCTCTCTCTCTCTCTCTCGAAATGTGTGTGTTAAGCATTGAGTCACTGTTGATTTTAAGTAGATGAATTTGGGGATTTTTGAGTGTGTTACAAATCGATAGAAGATGGAGTAATAGTAGAGTGAGTTGAGGTTTGATGAAGATTAGAGATCGAGATACTCAGTGGTTCACTACGAAGAAGTCATCTCCTAATTCGAAGCAAAAGCGAGGTTCATTTTGCTGAAAAAATTGTTCCAGTATTTCAGTTCTATTTCAATTCTCAATTTAATTTTTCAACTTCTTCTTTATCTTGTTGTTTTGATTGATT
Organism: Camellia granthamiana; assembly: GCA_036172215.1. Classification (NCBI taxonomy): domain Eukaryota; kingdom Viridiplantae; phylum Streptophyta; class Magnoliopsida; order Ericales; family Theaceae; genus Camellia; species Camellia granthamiana. The sequence goes on along the minus strand of CM069909.1, from coordinate 13,109,704 downwards.
GATCCGTGATTTTTCCAATTTTCCTGCTGATATATCTGTACAAGTATATGTAAACATATGTTTTTTTTTTTTTTTTGTTTTTTTTTTTGATTGAATAAATGGCCATCTATGGCAGCTTGACAGTACAGTTAGCTTACATGTTTAACAAGCCTGTTGATTGTTGTTTGTCCAGTTTGACACAATGAACAGTAATGGTTCCCAACCGTAGGTGAAATCAATAATTTACATCTTTTGATGGTACAGTAGTTGGTGTAGTCTTAGTGTTGGGGGATTATTTGAAGGATGAACCATGGTTAAAGCTCCTCTGCAGCTACCTAAAGTATGAACTATTTTATTTGCAATTTTTATTTTCATGTTGCTACAAATCATGACATGTTTCCGTTAAAATATTATAGGTTAAATCAATTTATATGTTTGCATGTTGAATTTTATTGATGAATTCAGTAGCTATTCATGACCTGCTGAATAATTTGAATGTGCGAAAGCTTAGGCCTTTTCAAGATTAGGATTGATTACTATGGAACTAGTGAAGATATGGATGATGAATGGATTGTGTCTGGATTAAGATGAAAGCAGTGTCGGAATGTAGTGACTACAAGCTGATTACCCAAATGATGAAGTTGGATAATCACAGGGATAGTGATACTCGAGAAACTTGTACTCTATTTGGCAAGAAAATCTCAGTTTTAAGTTGTTCACGTAAAAATTGATCGTTTTTAAAGTGTTTTGAGTAATTTAATTTCTGACTGAACAGTTATGATTTGTGATTGTAATGACCTTTGAACTTGTTATCTCTTTGAAGTGTTAATGAAATACCGAAGTAAATATTTTTATTTTACTTTCTTGAATATAAGGACTAAAATTTCATAGTCAGACATTGTAGATGACATAATCGTTAAATAATGTACAAAATACAGAGTCAAGTTTTAGATGTTTACATTTATTAAAGCAGATCAACAACACATTGGAGCTATAATTTTGTGCATGTAGAAGGTGCTAGTGTGAGGAAGGTTAAAAAAGACATTACTAGAATAACTTTTTGTTCCATCATTGTATGATATTACTTTAGGTGTTGTCAAGGCTACCATTATTGGAATGATTCTTTAGGAAAACTTGTGCTGGCTGTTGCTATTCTTTGGGCTTCATTACTAGAAAAGAAAAAAACATCTGATTAGGCTGAGTTAGATTCCTCAGTTTTTGAAAACATTCACGGACCAGTTTAATTCCTCAGTTTTTTAACTGTATTTAAATTTACAACATCCACAACCACAATCCAGACTACTATGAACCTGCATTACTCTTTCTCTCTCACAGAGATTAGGAAGCTTATGTAAACTTAGCACACCATCCACAATACAATGAACCTGCATCTCTCTCTCTCTCTCTCTCTCTCTCTCTCTCTCTCTCTCTCTCTCTCTCTCAGAGATTAGGAAGCTCTACTAAATCTAGACAAAACATAACCTTGAATTGCAATTCAGAAAAGAAAAAAAAATCCAATCGAAAATGGCTCTGTTGTTTCGTCGAGACAAAAAACAAAAAAACTACTGCAAAATTCATGTGTCCCATACATCCCGTACCTATACCCAATTTATGTCTTGTTAACATAGGTTCATATTGGGGAATATAAAAGTCCATATAACGAGTTTAAAGTGTTTGATTCCTGATTTTTAGAAAATTCTATCACTTGTATTGTGTAAAAAATTTCAATCTTTATGCTTTAAAAGCTTATTTTATGCTTGATCTGTTTGTTACTTTGATAGTTGTTTTGCTTTGATTTCTGCTTCAGAAATCTATGGATATAGCTCTCTCTTTGTTTGGCTTGGCTGCTCTGTTTTTTTTTTTTTTTTTTTTTTTTTTTTTAGTACTAAATTTTTTTGTTTTGCTCAATTGGGTTTTTTGGATAGGATCAATGATGATTGATAAAAACTGCGTTATCTATCTGTAATTCCCTTTAAAGGGATTGAAGATATTCATATTATTCTGAGATCCATTTACCACTTGCTTTTGGTTCATTAGTTTTTATGTGTTCTTTTTATGGAAGCTATGGATTTATGTGAGCATCAGTGATGAGTAACCTTTTGTTATCCTTGCACTTTGATTGCTAGTGAAGAAAACTATGGGGAATGTTGACTCTGAGATGCTTTTCATTTTTTCATTTTCTGTTTTCTCCTATTCTCTCTAGGTTCTTTTTTCAACTTCATTATGTAGACAATTCGCTATTTGTATAAATTTCTGTTTTTTTAAAACCAGCGAACTCTGAAGCACTCAATGATGATATCTGCTCTCCTATTTCTTATCTGGATGAGTTTACGTAGATAATCTGGCATTTCCTTTGTTCTTTACTTTAAACTTGTGAATTTTTTTACACAATACAAGTGATATGAAGAAGAGCAGATATCATCATCCAGAACACAATAAGCTGTTAGGAGCTAATTTGTTGGGTTTTTACTTTCTTGCCCAATTCAAAGTGTACTATTTTATTATCATGTTCATGAGATTCTGAGTATCCTATACTGCATTTCTCAACTTTTTTTTTTTCCTTCTACATTTATTGGCCAGCGTACACTTGTTAATCAGAGTATATTTGTATAAGTACTGCTTTATATGTATTTGTAATTGAGTATTTTATTTTTTTATTTTTTTATTCAGATTAGATTGAGTGTAGAAGTTCCACCAGCTGTTTGTGAGGATTGTTACAAAAGGGTCATGAATGAGTTTATGAAGCAGTCAAAGGTACTCGTGTTACCATCTAGTTTTTGCTTCTATATGGTATGATGTGATGGTTAGACTCACAAAATTTCCTTAATGAAACATCTTACATACAAGCAGGTCCAACAGTTTCTTGGTATTGTAAATTACATGGCCAATTTTATTCCTAATATGTCCAAATACAGGACTCCTTTGGCAGCCCAATTAAGGAAGAATGCTCCCTAGTGAGATGGGATCAAACACACTGTTGCAGTTATCTCTATGAGAAAACTCTCCAAAACACACCCTCCATTGAAAATCTCCCTAATATCTCAAACACAAGTCTTCAGAGCAGTGGGACTTTTACCCTGCCAACTCTTATTGTGATTGCATGAGGTTCCTCCTCAGTCACACAGCTCATAACAAGTATTAGATAGAGAATCTTTACAAAGAGTTAGTTATCTGACAAAATATAAATTAACAATATTTTATGTGTCTATATGATCGTTTATCTGTTGTGCATTTAGGCCTCGTTTGGGAAAAAGCTTTTTTAGTAACTTTTTGGCTTTTTGGCTAAAATGTGATGTAAAATAAATTAGTATGTTTGGGATAACTTTTTGGCTTTTTACAAAAAGATGTGCAAAAAGTAGAGAGAAAATGAAAATTTTGACTTTTTGATATGGGTTGTTAGCTTTTTGGTTTTTTTAGTAACTTTTTTGGCTTTTTGGCTAAAAAAGCCACTTGCCAAATGAGGCCTTAATTTATGAGTTTTGTGTTATGAATTCAATTGTAGTTAAACGGGTGTTGTAGCATAGTTGCTTACTCTTAGAAAAATTCCTGATTCAAATTCTTAAAATTTCTATTGCAGGGTGTTCTTTACACAATTAGCATCACTGCTTTGTCCAGCTGAATTAGAAGATAATCAAGTTCAAGTAATTTTTCAATATTCTTAGAGCTGATTATTTTGTCAATTAATGTGCTCTTTGTATCCATTTTTGTTTTGGCATCCAAGTTAGTCAACTAATATATTGATGTATATTTTTGCAGGTAGTGTTGAGCGAGTAGTTGATATGATTGAATGGGTGATATTGAGAGCTAAACTGAGAAATTTTTTTCTTTTTTTGAGTACTTGAATATATTAGTATTTTTTATAAATACTTTTAAGGATGGTTGATGGATATTTGTTTTGCATATATAGAAGTTTATATTTTGTATGCACACATTTTTTTTTTTTTTTTTGAAGAAAGATATTTTTGTTGAGGGAAGTGATGGAAAATAATACATGAGTATTAGAATTTTTGCAAATATCACTTTACATTTATTATATATAATAGTTGAATATATATATATGAGAATATAGGTTGCTAAAACATTGTAGGCATTTTTTTTTTTTTTTTACTACGACGGTAACAAGATGGTCGCTAATACATTATAGGTATTGTTTTATTTTTTTTGTCACGGCAGAACATTAGTCGCCATAAGTAGATTAGGTGATCGCAAATAGTTTGCGACAACTATTTTGCGGTCACAAAAAGTATTTGCCACCCCCACATTCGCAACCCTTATTTGCCATCGCATGGGCCATCGCAAAAAGTCTTTTGCGACTGTCTTTTTATTATTTGCAACAGCTTGTAGCGGTTGCAAAAAGTACTGTTTTTAGTAGTGGATGTTGGGGGGGTCAAAACTATTCCCGTCTCTCATGTTCCTTTCTTTATGGAATGGCTTAGGATCTAAAGTTTTGTTATTTGTGTGCATTTTCCTTCTGGGGTACTTGTGTTATTATTTCTTCTCTTGCCTTGAAAGTGTAACTTTCCCAAAACTAACATCAACTCCCTTCTATTATAACTTGTTATTAGTGCTCACTGTACTGCTATATTGGATAATTTTGCTCTCTGCTATAAGATTTGGGTTACCTTGACTAGTCTCACTCACATTTGTTCTTTGGAATGATTTGGCAATGGCATAAGGAACTTTTCCTGGCCTTGGTGCTGTTGTATGGTTGGTTTTCATGGGTTTAATATGCAGAAAAAGCCTCTCCACACGTGGGAGTGATGTTGCGAACATCTCCCTAGACCCTGCAGTGGTGGGAACCTTGTGTCTGAGGGGGTGGATTGGCTTTAGAGTAATTTAATTTTGTGTGGGGGTGGGGTGTATAATGCACCTTTAGTCAATTAAGGCGTAATGGGGTGTATAATGCACCTATAGTCAATTAAGGAGTGAATTACGCCAATAGTCTCCATACTTTACTCATTGTGTAAATTTGGTTCATGTAGTTTTAATTGCAATGAATTTACCCTTTCATTTTGCAATTGGTTTCTAACTTGTTCTGTTGATAAAATTAGTCAGAAATTCAAACAGAAATACACATGCCACTCCCATGGCCACTTTGAAGGGGCATTTTAGGAATTAAACCTCCCTTTTAATCCTTTCTTTCTTTCTCCTTGCTTTAACCCCTTCCTTCTTTGTTCTTGTGATGGAGAACAAAAGAACATACCTGCTTGACCTTTTATCTCCATCTCTCTGTCTCCCACTTGAACCTAGGGCCTCTATAGCCACTGTCAACCGCATCACTAGTTCAATTTTCATGTAATCTCTCACTCTCCTATTCTATAATTTTTTTTCTACATCTTTTCTCTCACAAAAATCCACAAAAGAGGGCTAGAGAGAAATTGGGTCTTGGCCAAACAATGCCCTTAACAAACATGGTCCATTTGAAGTGTTTTGCAAACCATCTTTGCAACAGTTTTCACATCTTCAATAGAAGACCATTTCAAGCTTGGCCATAGATCTACAACAACATGTACGCTTATATTTTTTCCTACATTGGCATAATCACAACAATTAAATTATGTGAGCTCATTTATTTGCTGAGAATCAATCATATTTACTGGGAAGTGATACCCAAACAAATTCGGAATTGTACTACCGATCCATTTAACATCTAAAAGGAGCATCTTAAACCACGTCAAAGCCTGACATTTGAATGCTTTTCTTTTTCCAAAATTTATTATGCATCGAACTGTGGAAGTCAAAGAACCATGAAATAAACATTACTAAAAAGTTATGGAAGGACTGAATATGTAAGAAGTTGGATTCCTTCTTTCTACTAGCTACTGAAGCAAAGCATTTAAATCTTTGGTTATGTTCTTGGGTCTTCATTGCCTTACTGCACTGTACATACGTCCAACTAATTTTTCTTCCATATGTTTTGAAGCTGGCTCATGCGTGTAGTAGGTAGGGGGATCCTTTTTTTCTTAGTGTTACTATGTGAAAGCCCCCTTTATAATTTATCTAAAGCTAGTTTTAATGCCTATTCTTGTCACGGCTATCCTTGGTTGTCAATCACCAGTTTGGAAAGAGTGGTAATTCTTTTATTTTTTTTTTTTTTTTTTTTTTTTTTAGGGAGATGCTGTAGGGACTAATACTGTGTTTTGATTGGGGAATTTGGAGAGAGATTTGGAAATGGAAAGGGAAAGGGAAAAGGAAAAGGTGTGTGAAATTAGGTAAAATGTAGTTATATTTTGTTCATATTTCACCTAACTTTTCCCTTTCCCTTTCCAAATCCCTCCTCAAATCCTTCAACCAAACACAGTGTAAGGGTCAACAATTGGACGGGGGTTGACATGGTGGTGGATGCCGTTTGCCATTGCTTGGGAGAATTGTCAAGAGAAAGAATGAGGGAGATAATTTATATATTTATACGTATACTTAAGATAGAATTGGATTAACCCATATAGTGCCCAAAAATCAAACTCCAAATGAGGGCCAAATAATCAATTAACATTATAATGACACCATGTATTTTTGTACGACATTTTCTGTCCAAATTGTTAATATCCATTTTCAATTGGACTGAGAAAATACAAATGCAAAATTATTGAGCAAAACTATTATGATTAGAATTAAGTAAATTCACTATTTCTTGGCTGTTGGTTTTTTTACGTTCAAGCTAAAGATGTACTTCGAAGCTTACATCCTATTGTGGTGTTTGATGTTTGATAAGCTTGTTTGAAGGCACTTTTTTTTAATAACTTCAAGATAATTATTTTTATTATTTTATTTTCCATTATGGCATACTCTAATGTTAAGAGTTCCATAGTTCCAAAAACCCAAATAAATAGTTCTCCCCCAAGTTAGTCTAAATGTGACATGTTCTTGCTCACCGTGGCATGTCTAACAAAAAGTGGGAATCAGTGTAAACAAGACAGACTTCAACGCTGCATTCCACTAAGTAGGCGTTTGGCATGCACTAAAAAAGTGCACTTTTTTTTGTGTGTGCATACATACACTTATTTGAGTCACATCAATTAACATCTATCAACATCTCCTCTCTACTTTTCTACCTACTTTTTCTATTTTGCTACACATTTTTTTTTTTATATAAAGAGTTAAAAAGTGCACTTATTTAGAATATCTCAAACCACTCCTAAATTTCATTCCAAAATTATTATCATTTACTTGTTATGCATGAGATTCTTGTGTTCGTAGGGATTTACTTGCGTTCCTCCATGAGAGTGAAGTGATTGATTAGGTAGGTTTCTGTCGGTTTTTTATTATTTTAAAACTTCTCTGTTGAAATGGGAAATAGTTGTGAGAAGAAGGGTATAAGAAGGAAGGTCCAATTTCAGACCTTCATAAGAATAACCAATCGGAATGCGTGAGGTTTAGCTGATGTAATAGAAGGTGGTTGGTAAAAGAAATTCTAAGTGAAAGATGGCTTAGTTCCCTCCTCAAAAGTAAAAATGAAATGTGCTTGGTAGGTAGGTTTGATATTGAAGACTTTGGGGACTAGTTGGATTTGGGAGTTTGGGGCATTTGGGGTGTTCTCTTTTTTATCATGTGGGATATGTTTTTTATTGTTACGATAGTTACAATCTTTGGAAATTTATGTTATTGATATGGGCCGTTTCACCCTATGATTTTCTTTTATTTTTTAATTTTTGAACCGGTATGTCATTGGATAGAAAAGGGTAGGGATTTTCATACTTAAGTTTTTGGAATTCGTTCTATTATTTACTTTTCTTTTTTCAAGTAAATGTGCATTTTGATTTTGGCAGTGACTGGTAGCTAAAATGGCGATTTTGTAAGATTTAAAAACAGAATAGAGCTTCATGGAGTCTACTAACTGAATTACCTTTGTGGGATATTGTCGGCTATTATATGTACTTGGTTACGAGTGTAGGGTGCGGGTATATATCTGGGTATTGGATTCATATAATTCTCATGTCCAACGTCGCCAAGACACAATCTGATTTTATATTTGTTAAATACTTCTTTTAATTTTTAGGGTAAAATTATGTTTACAAACTAACGTAGACAATTTTATATACAGAATGAGAGTGTTTATGCATAGTTGTAGGGGTTTGAACGCTGTAGTTCGGCGCCATTTTGAGGAGAAATCTGAACTGAGCCACTATGGCGGATTGACTTGGATTCTTAACCATTGGTGAATAGTGACTCACCTAAACCAGTGGATCTGTTGAGTTATGACAACGGTTTCAACTTGGCAGTTTAGGCGGGTGGAGCAGGTAATAAAAAAAAAATTCCAAGAAAAAAAAATACAAAAGGGTTTTCACTATCAGTCTATAACTATAAACAACTCATCGATTTCAATAAAAAAAACTTTACTATTAATTCCAATCAATATATATTTTCACAATCCAAGGAAAAAATAAACTAACAAATTCAAGAAAAATTAACCAACAAATCAAGGGGAAAAAAAGAAGAAACAAACTTTTCTCTTCATTGCATATTTAAATTTGAATTAGTAGTTAGATTTTAGGACTCTTCACAAAGGATTCCTACATGCACTGAGAAAAGTTAAATTATTATGCTTTTTTTCTTGATTTTTATTAGTTCAAGCTATTAATCAATTTGGAAAGCATCTATCCTATTGTCTTGTGTGATAATGCCTTTTCTTTTTCCTTTCCTTTTTCATTTTATATATACTTCCAATATAACGTTACTACAATTGTTCGTTATGGCTTACTGTCATGTAGGGGTGTGCATGAATCTGTTTGTATCAATTTTAGGGAAAACCTTAAACAACGTGCGGCGGATTGATAATTTTTTAACCCGACGCCATCATAAAACCTGGTCAGTTGGTTGAATCTTCTTATATGTACTTCCAAGATCATGTTGCTACAATTGTTCATTATGGCTAACTTTGATTTAGGGGTTTGTATGGATTGGTTTGGATTAATTTTGGAGGGAATCATCAACTAGACCACCATTTGCGTATTTAGAATTTTTTAACTCGCTGACAAACCGCCCATCATAAAAACTGGTCGGTTGGTTGATTTCTTTGGTGATTTTGAACCAGTGGTTTGAGTGAGTTAAAAATACATAAGAGGCAGAGCATGAATGAACATATACAACCATAATTTTTTTTCACAATTTCAACAAAAAATTATTATTAATTCCAAATTCCATCAATGCATAATGTTATTGAAAAATCAATGTACAAAACAATCATATTAGGGGGAAAAATGTACAATGAAAATGAGGGGTGAGTCTCATCTGAGTCTCATACTATTATCGAACTCTTGGTTTTGAGCTTGGTGTCTCAACCGGATGGAGGGGTCTGAATGAAATATACAATGTAAGTATATTTTTCTGTAGAACTATTAATTACATTGAAGTATCTAAGCACTTGAGTGGTGTGAAAAACACAAGAAATATAGGTCACACGTTCTATAAGTATGCAAATCAAATTTCTGCTGAATGTCAAGTAAGGTCCTTATTTGGGATACTGAGTAAATTCCAACCTGTCTGCATCATTTTAGGTTAAGTAATACTTTGATTTCTTCCATTCATCCACTACTTCATTTGCAATTAGTACTCCATCAAGTATATTTCTTCCATCCAAAAATGCTAATTGGGCTTCATTGATAATTGTGGGTAACACAACTTTCAATCTATTAGATAGAACCTTAGTATCTTATAGATTGATCCGAGCAAGCTTATTGACCTATAGTCAGGCAAGCTCATTGGAACTATTGATCCCTATAACCAACTTGCCATTTCTGTGAAAATCCTTCATGAAATTAATAACTTAATAATTAATATATGAAAAATATTATGTAAAATTAATTTATGTCATATATATATATAAAATATTATACAAATTAATGTTATATATTATGCAAATGCTTGATAATTGATTCAAATATTCTCCAATCTGTCAATCAGCCCAAAGCTACTCAAACTGCAATTTACCAATACGCTAATCTGTCATTCAGTTTATAATTTTACTATCAAACCACCTGAACCCCACCTCGCATTAACATCATAAAATAGTGAATAAAAATACATTAAGGTTTTGGTACAAATAATAGCTACAAACTAATGCCCCTACTTGTTGATCCCTAAAAATCTGCATCGAAAAACAATCACATTACCACTAATTATTCTCTGTGGTTATACTGAAGAACTTCCTCCAACCCTTTTTCCATGTTTTACATTATCAAGAAATAGAAGAAATTGGCTAAAAGAACAGAATGTTAACTGATAATCTGCGGCGTTTAGAGGTCATAATTGGTATTTTATCACTGATTATCTACATCATAGAAGCCATCGTCATGCCAAATGTCAACTAAAAAATCTACCATCGCTTGCAAACGCCGACAATCAAATTCACATTGGTAAATACAAAAGGATATGCACAGTCGAATGTAGAAAAATTCTCGAGCAAAGATTTTGAAATCATGTATTTAGGTCACACTTGATTAAAAAAACAAAATCTATCTATTTGTTTCTTATTAGAACTAAAGCCGACAAGTTGTTCCCATGAATGAATCCTTCACCACACAGTGAAAAATTAATAAGATACATTTTAAATACATCCTAGAAATCAATGTACAGTAGCTAAATATACTATTTTGCAGTCTCAGGAGAATAATAGTAAATCTAAAAGAACAAGATTGTGTTTGGATCTTGAATTTATGGAGGATATATATCCTGTTTTAACAAATCTCATTAGATATCCCAAAGATACCATCTAAGTAAACACTTGGTCATGATAAATTCTCAGTAAATTACTTTACAAATTACTCAGTAAATTACCAGTAAATTCTCAATAAATTACTCAGTAAATTCCTAGTTAATTCTCAATGAATTACTCAATAAATTCCTAGTAAATTACTATGTCAATTACTCAGTAAATTACTCAACAAATTATCAGTGAATTACTCAGTAAATTCCTAGTAAATTCTCAGTAAATTATTCAAAAAATTCCCTTTGAATTACTCAATAAAGTACTCAGTAAATTCTCAGTGAATTACTCAGTATTGTTTAGTAAATTCCCAGTAAATTCTCAATCAATTACTCAATACATTACTTAGTAAATTACTCAGTAAATTCTCAATAAATTACTCAATAAATTTCCAGTAAATTCTCAGTAAATTACTCAGTAAATTTTTGGTAAATTCTCAGTAAATAACTCAATACATTATTCAGTAAATTATTCAGTACATTACTCAATACATTAAATATTTGATATGATCCCGACAAGTCACTCGGCAAAGAGCTATGTTGATAGGAGAAGACGACCTTTATCTTTCTCCCGCCATCGACTAGAGGATTTCTCAAACAAGGGATAGTGGTGCGACTGGATGTACAACAGGTCTGCTGCTGACATAGCTTGGTGTTGCCCCTGGCTTAATCTGACCGAGATGAGTTACAGCATGGCTCAGTAGCCTAGCATACAGTTTATCGGCCTCATGCACTACGTGTTCTATTTTCTCTTTCAGTTCAGACGTCAGTTCGGGCATGATCAGACCCGCCTAGAGGAGAGGGTAGAGTACCCAGTTTCATTCCCCATCCGTGGTTCACACTTGGCTAGGTATCTCACTGCTTGGAGAACGAGAGAACTTCTGGCCCTTGCCCCTAGTTTCAGTTATGCCCTTTTTGGCGAATGCTTGGCTCGGCTCGGCTCGGCTCGAGGATGAGGCACAAACCGGGCCCACTTTGGCTTCAGAAGCTTTCACAAGTACAAGCGGAGTACACAAGAACACCTGATCCATCTATACCCCTAGTTTATTGCTTTGACCTTTCTTTTCAAGTTTTTTCAATGTAATAAAAGCAACTTTAATTTGTATCACAGAGTTAGAGAATTGTATGTTGAAATATCTTTGTATGACGAAGAAGTGGATATGTTTAGATAGCTACAAATTGGCTCTCTAACATCCTCGACACTAACTCTCCTCTCCCTCAGGAGACAATGGACAAAATCCAAGGACTTATCACATTACGTATTTACACACCAGATACAGAACTAAAAAGAAACTTTGTTTCTAAATGGAAAAACTTGACAATTACAAGTAACCAAACAGCTAATGGCCCTGTTAGGTTGAGTACTTATGGTCTGTATGCCTATGACACTGTTTGGATGCTTACAAATGAAATTGATGCTTTTTTCAATCAGGGTGGACACATTTCCTTTTCAAATGATTCGAGGTTAAGTGACCTAAATGGAGGGAATTTGCATCTAGATGCTATGAGCATCTTTAATGGAGGGAAATTATTGCTCAACAGCATTTTAAAGGTCAATTTCACAGGTTTGACAGGGCCGATTAGGTTTGATCCAAACAAGTCACTCATTCATCCTGCATTTGATTTAATCAATGTGATTGGCTCGGGGGTTAGAAGGGTCGGTTATTGGTCTAATTATTCTGGCTTATCAGTTGTGCCTCTAGACACACTCTACAGAAAACCACCTAACAGGTCTAGTTCAAGTCAACAACTGTATAGTGTAATTTGGCCTAGACAAACAGCCCAGAAACCTCACGAATGGGTTTTTCCAAACAACAGAAGGCAATTAAAAATTGGAGTCCCAAATCGTGTTAGTTATCGCGAATTCGTAGCAAAAGTGCCAGGCACTGATATGTTCAAAGGGTACTGCATTGATGTTTTTACTGCTGCAGTGAACTTGTTGCCTTACGATGTCCCGTATAAGTTGATACCATTTGGGGATGGTATTAATAACCCGAGCTGCACTGATCTTGTGCGCTTGATGACAGCGGATGTGAGTATGAGATACCGAGTTCTTATCATAAATTTAAGGGTAAACTACCAATAGGTCCTACTTTTGAGACTTATTACCCATTAAGTCCTATTGATAAATTTATTAGGTGATAAAGATAAATTTTTCAGTCTTTTATTTTTATGAATAAATTTATAGTGATAAATTTATCAGTCTCTTTGTTTTTATGAATAAATTTATAGTGATAAAATTATCAATATCTTATTTTTATAGTGTTAAATTTATTAGTTAGGACTTGTAGGTAAATAAGTCTAGTTAATAGGACTAATTGGTAAGTACCCCTAAATTTAAAGGTTTTCTGCTTTATTTCATTTTAAATTTCTGGTTTCTTTATCTGTATAGGTCTATGATGCTGTAGTAGGTGACATTGCAATCATCACTAACCATACAAGGATGGTGGATTTTACACAGCCATATATTGAGTCTGGGCTAGTTGTGGTGGCACCAGTTAGGAGATTGAACTCTAATGGTTGGGCTTTCTTGAGGCCATTCACTCCGATGATGTGGTCTATCACTGCTATTTTTTTCCTAGTCTTGGGAATGGTTATTTGGAATTTGGAGCATAGAATCAATGATTAATTAGCTTGGAGAGTTCTCCTTCTAATTTACTGAAAATATTGCCTTATTTGTGGCCTTTTTTTTAATAGTCTGTAATATAATCGTTTTGGTTTGTTAATAGTCTATTTAAAACTTCCATATTGTAATTATTTAAATGTTTGTTTGTTAAATTTTTTTTTCATAACTGTTATATGCATGATAAATATATTTTATAGTGTTGTTTTAGGTGAAATGGATTCATTTGGCCATAATTCAACAGCACACTCTAATACCCCATCATCAACACGAGGTAAATCTGATCCAGTATGGGACTATGTCACTGATGGGCGAGCTCCTGATGGGAAGATAACTTTAACATGTTTGTATTGTGGGAAAACTATCGAAAGTGGAGGGATTAATAGAATAAAGCAACATCTTATAGGAAAGTCTGGTGAGCTTGGGCCATGTAAGAAAGTTCTAGGTGATGTTATGTATCGAATGGAAGAGGCTTTTAAAGCAATTATTGAGAAAAAAATTAAAGTAAAGTGAGGAATCTAATCCCTTTGGTTGGGTTGTTTTCGAATTTAAGGATGATGCTGAAATTGAAGAAATAATTCCACATAGCAATAAGGGCATCTTAATTAATGAACATGGTGATAGTAGGGAAAAGAGTAAAACAACAATGACATAAAAAGGAAAAGGAAAGGAACCTGCAAAAATTGATAATTTTTTTGCACCAAGGACCACTCCGAGCTCTCAACCAACTATCAAAAGTGCCCTTGCAACTAAAGAAGCTATACATAGGGCACATATGATTCTGGCAAAATTTTTGTATGATACATGTGTTCGAATGAATGTTGTCAATTCCATATACTTTTAGCCCTATTTGATGCTACAATCGCCATTGGTCCAAGATATAAAGTTCCTATCTACCATGAAGTTCGAGTTCCTAATATCAGGTCTGATCATGCCCAAACTAGCGTCTAAACCAGAAAGGGAAGTAGAACACGCAATGTGTGAGGCCAATCAACTGTATGCCAGGCTGCCGAGTCATGCTGTAACTCATCTTAGTCAGATTAAGCCAGGGGCAATGCCAAGCTATGTTGGTAGCAGACCTACTGTACATCCAGTTGCACCACCATCATTCGTTGGGAAAATCCACTAGTCGGTGGCGAAAGAAATAAGCTCGAGCTGAATACTCAGGGCAAGACTCCACTACCTTCAGCTTATTTTTGCTCAACTTTGAGCTAATCACAGATCAATTTTATGGCCCCAGCAGCAACATCAACCTCTTTGCCAGAAAATTACTCTGTGAATTACTCAGTAAGGAAATCGAAGCCTATGGTTGGTTACCTGTCTTGAATGAGATTTATTTTTTGGTAAAATCTCACGCCTAAACAAGTTGGTCAGCCAATTAAAGGAGACCATATCCAATTTGGAGGACCAGGTTGACGGCCATGAGGCACACGAAATGACACAGTCTGTCAAGCATGATGTGCCAAACCAGCGAACACCATCAGACACTCCATCAGGAAATAACAAATGTTTGGGTAACGGGTCAGGCACCAACAGTGCGCAGCATTCATTAGCACTGATGGGTGCAATGGCAGACAACGGTCAGACCGTTGTAGAGTCCGTTGATGTTATGGGCAGGAGTGAATGTCCAACTGTTGATTGCATGGATCGGAGCATTGAAAATGTTTCTATTGGAGTTGTTCAAATTGACATCCCCTATGACTATCATGACAGGGTAGACCAGTCTAGTTGTTTGGCTGGTGTTGAAATGTTAAAGGTACGCATCGCATGCGTGGCAAGTCATGGCCCTAAGATGAGTTCATTAGTACGGGTTAAGGATAAGCTAAGACGGGGTTTTAGGTTATCAGATTACGAGTATCCAGAGATTGTAGGCCGTGGCAAGCAGAGATGTAAAATAGTGATGGGTAAGGCATCAGAACCTAAGGTGATTTACAGTGCGGAAGATGTTGATGTGGACTGTAAGACATGGAATGGGTTTGGCATGAACAAAAATCACGCCATGTGAAACATGTTGAACTATGACGAGATGAAGCTATTGGAGACCGTATACAGCTTTGATAGCGATGGGTAATATGTTTATTTGTTAGTTTTTTGTTTGGTCCATCTCGACCAATTGTAAATGTTGAACTCCTTTAGTTGTTGACAATGAATAATGAATTTTAGGACTGTCATATAGGATGGTGATGACAACGGAATACAAATTCATTTCATAGATATCCAGGATTTGGTTCAACAATGATCCATCCACGGGAATGTATGTGGTTTGTATGGCATAGTTTGATTAGATTAATGTGGACTGGTTGTTCTATGTTGGTTGGACACATAATGGGTGCGATTTTGATGCTTTGACATACGATGTAGGTAATTGGCGTGTACGCGGCTACACTCATGGATATGCAAAACAGGGTGGGTGAGAGAATGGAATATGTGGATACATCATACGTGTATAGTAGCATCTGCTTGGTATGTAATTGGCAACCAAAATTTGTTTTTTTTTTTTTTAAATGAAGGGTTTGGTGGTGAATTCTCTTTTAATTTTTTTTTTTGGTTGCATTTCGTTTAAAAAAAAAATTGATCTGTTTTTTGGAGTTTTTTTCTAGGAAATGATGAGAAAGGAAAGCAAAGAATGAAGGAAATCAATTGGTTTTGGTTGAGCTGGAAAATTTGGCATTTGTCAAAATTTGTGCCAAATTTGACAAATGCTATATTATGTCACTGGAGAACCCAAATCAACCCAAGCTGCCATATTTTGGCTTGCCAGCTGTTATAGCAAACCAAGGAAATGCTCTAACTAAAAAATAAATAAAAGTCGTAACCAAACAATACGTGAGGCATAACAAAAATTTTTATGAGTCATAACTAAAATAAAAACATAACTAAAGAAAAAAAATTAGTTATAACTAAAGAAGAAAATAATATAACTTAAGGGTACATATGATTGGAAATGTGTAGTAGAACTTCCCTTAGTTTTATTATATTTGTAATTGTACCTCAAATGTATTTAAAACATAAATTAAGCCCTGAAATTTTGGGCCTTTATATTTAAATTGGGCCTCTTAAAAGAAACTTCAAATCTTTCTATTTTCTGGACTAGTACAATAATTATTTTCTGGCTCAATTGCTTTGTCAGCTTTACTCCAAAGTCAGCCCTTACCTTGTTCAGTAAATAAACGATTAAAATTGTCTTTTGATGCAATTTAATATTTTGCAAATCAACGAGAATGGTAAAGAAAACGTTTTGAGAATGCTTTTAAGTGAATAAAAGTGGAGTGATGGCAGTAATTAATCTAATTGTTCACAGACTTGTCCCATTTTAAAGCTAGTTACAGAGTTGATTTTGATCAGTTTTGCTAAGGTCTCGTTTGGGAACATGTTAATTTAGTAATTTTTTAGTTATTTGACTAAAATATGAGCTAAAAAAAATTAGTATGTTTGGGATGACTTTTTGACTTTTTACGAAAAGATATGCAAAAAGTAGAAACAAAATAGAATCTTTTACTTTTTGGTATGTGTTGTTGATTTTTTAATTTTTTTAGTAACTTTTTGACTTTTTGACTAAAGCGGTCTTTTCCCAAACGAGGCCTAAGTAAATGTACGGATTGAACAGTTTCACCATTAAAGAATGGCCAATTCTGTTGGATGACAACTTCAATATATATATATATATCTTTTGGGTGACATTTAGATGATTCTGATTATTTTTCTGACAATAACCCTAATGAAGATTTTCAATTAAATGAAATTGATAATGATATTTCCTTATTATCCGATGATGATATTGAAGAAACTCCTAAAGAGCTAAGTAATTGTAATTGCTGTATCTCTAATTGTTATTATAAAGCGACATTAAAAATCAACAGTCTCAATATAAATATATTAATTGCTAATGAGAAAATGATAATGATTGAAATTGACTTTTGACACATTTTAATATTTTGCAAATCAATGAGAATTGTACGGGAAAGAAATAAACCTTCTTGTATAATTCTGTGATCAAGTCTGCGTTCCTCCGTACGACGTCACTCGACTACCTGAAAATACAAACGTGAGCTAGTCGACGGGCGTGTGCTGGAAACCTCTCCGATGCTTAAGTCAGCAAACTAGACAAATAGTCAAAAGCTCAGTGTATTCAGGAATCAAAGTTGCGTTATCCCTCCATAGATGATGTTTGTGAGCTTTTGTAGGTTCCGCGTGGCACAATCTTAGTAGGACTTTTACTCTTCCATATAGAGTCCTCCTAGGATTCATACTCCTGAAATATAATGCTTATCCTTCAGCACCCCCTCATTGCTTAAACCAAGTGAAATAGTTTTACCATGGTCAAGCTCTAATAGGACCGAAGTAAGCATGGCCATGCCGAGCCATAGAGTAAACCGAACTATCGTTAGTTCGGTCCTTCCTTTCATTGCTCTTACCTCGGCTCTTCCTGCTCCAATCGCACCAACCATAGTTTTGCTCAGAACGTGTTAACAATTAGCTAGGTCTGACCGAGCTAGCGGCACTCTGCGACCGGCCTAACTCTGAGTGTGGCGATCTTGCCGACCGAACTATCCGCAGTGCTCTTCTTGGACTGGAATAACTTTAGGCTTTCCGAGACCGGACTAACCTTAGGCCTTCTGAGACTGGACTAACTTTAAGGCCTTCTTAGGACCGATCTACCTCCAAGGCCTTTTTACTCAGCCCTTTGTACTGTAGCCCATAATGGCCCATTGCCCAATTCGGCCCAATTTTCACATAAATTACCCCTCTCAAGAATGGTAAAGAAAACATATTGAGAATGCTTTTAAGTGAATAAAAGTGGAGTTTTTAGAGGTTGTTTGGGGACACTCCAAAAAATCTATTTTTAGTTTTTTTAAAAAAAAAAAAAAAATTACTAAGCTATTTATCATTAGTTAATAGTCAAATATCGTATTAATTTTTTTATTCATAGAAAAAAAAAAAAACCCCCAAACGCCTAGTAGAGACTCGTTTGAAAATTGAATTTTTTAAATAATTTTTTGATTTTTTTTAATGAAAATATGTATAAAAAATCATTTAACAACTTATTGTAATTTTTTGACTACAAATGACTCCTCTCAAACAAGGCCTAAATAATCATTTTTAATTAATATGTACCAATTAATGTATTAACAAGTGTACCGATGATGTGGCACAATTTAAGAGATTTTTAGTATTTGTAATGTAATTAATGAGTAGGATCAATTATAATGTCATAACTAGTGTTGATACATTAGTTAGTAAACTAATTAGTGCATGTAGCATCACCGTTATTTTTTAACTTCTTGATGGTTTCGATGAAATTATTATAATTAATGTTGATTTCAATTTCATTTAATAATAATATTTATCCTTCTTTCGCAAAAATAATGTCAACTTGTGAACTACCCAATCACATAAACACTCAATCACATAGACTAACCGATAAAACAAGAAAAACAATATTTGTTACTAGATTATATGTTTCACCGTTATATTTTACATTTTGTAAATATTTATACAATATAAATATTATGTGTATAAGTAACTAATCACCATAAACACTCAATTAGATAGACAAAGGAAAACAATATTTGTTACTAGATATATGTTTCACCTTTATATTTTACATTTTATGAATATTTATACAATAGATGTTATGTATGTAAGTAGAAGCTATTATATATTTTTAGGAAAATTACAAAAAAATAAAATAAAATAAAAAATTTCGGGTTTGATTCTTAAAAAAAATTAAAATTTTTAGTTGTCAATTTAAACTCTAAATTTTTTATTTGTTTTTAATTTAAATCATTTGTTTATTTACATAAAGTAAAATCAATAGAAAAATAGATATTTTAGTCATTAAACATAAAGAAAAATAGTATTTTAGACATTTGATGTATATCTAGATTGAGTTTAATAGCTAAAATATTATTTTTTTTTTTATCAATGTTACTTAACAAAAATAGATGAATGGTTTAAATTGAAAACAAATTAACAAATTATGATTTAAATTGATAAAATTAAAAACTCATATTTTATTATATTAAAAGACTAAAATCCTTCAGTTTTTTTTAGGAAAAATTATTTATAAGTCCTATTAGGGTGACTTATGGTACATATGGTCCTACTAAAAAATTTATGTTCCCATAAGTCCTGTAGGAAGTTTGTTGACACATTTACCATCAATATTAGTTATTAATATTATAAATAATAATAAAACCATATATAAGAAATTGAACGTTACCATAAATCATATCTACATAAACGTAACGCAACGTGAAATTGCATGTTATCATAGATCATATCTGTAAAACCCTCGAAATAACAACATTAAACCCATCAATATAAGCATGTATTGATATACAAAAGACCAACATTCTTCTATTCATCATAGTTTCATTACAAAAGGTATTACATGTTAACAACAAAAGTAAATGTCCTACAGGCTTACAGCTTTCCAAGTTAACACTTGGTTACAAAAAAGGAAAGTGCTAACTCATCTACACATTAAGCCCTTGGCTTGAATTTACATGTAATACATCAAAAGGAAATAGACAACAAAAGTCCATCCGTCTCAAGCCACCCAAGCTATGTCCTTAGAGGTGGCATGCTACCTGTACCTGAAAATGATGTTCCTATATAGGGTGAGCCACAGCCCAGTAGAAATATACTAAACCAACTATGAACAATAACTAAACGATTAGCAATTGATAGATGGCCAACACCGATATATACACATATATCACATTTCAATTACATGACCTATAAGTCTATGTTACTTTTCATTTTCCACTTTCCTTTTCAATTCTCAATTCATAACCCTGACTCAGAACCTGGCCAAACAACTCATATAAGACCGAAGCTTATATTAAACATTTTCCCATTTCATAAAAAGATAAGCATACTAGCTATATCAACACATCATCAGATAAGCATATAAGCTATATCTACACTTCAACAGATAAGCATATGAGCTATATCTACACTTCCCTAGACAAGCATATGAGCTGTGTCTACACTTCTCAAAGATAAGCATATGAGCTGTATCCTCACTTTTCTAGACAAGCATATGAGCTGTATCTACGGAGTTCATCCCCCATCTCCTCCCATCACTAAACGGTTTAGAGGTCCATCCCCCATCTTCCCCTAAACCGCGGAGTACATCCCCCATCTCCTCCTCTACACAACACAATGCATATAAACAATAATTATACACATCACATATCAATACATAAAGTTAATGTATTCTTTTCATCGTCATACTTAATGACACGTTCCAATGATTAGTTCTAGTTTGCCTAATCATCATGCATTGTCTACAACAATCACGATTATCCTCCACCGATAGCCCAAAGCAGTTATTTCTAAACAGAAAATAAATGCACAAATGGATATTTAATCAACATTTCAATTCGGTGAGTGATAAGTAATTCAACCACACCCCTTATTTCCATATAATCCCAATCTCAACATTTCTATCTCATTTTCCCATTTCTCACAATTAATTATCCCAATTAATTAATCAATGTAATTAGGACATTTTCCATAATTAACATTACAACCCTTAGGTTCCATTTTTATCAATGTTTCAACATTAATTCCACTTTTTTCATGCTAAACATGCATATAGGTTCATTATAAATAAAAACTCAACTTTTGTAAAATTACACAAAAGCCCCAAACTTTCTCAAAATTACCCAACAACACCCAACATATCAAAATGCTAAAATTCAAAGACAAAATCCATAAAGAGGAGTAGGATATCCCTACCTCAAAAGATGAGCTCCAACGGAGATGAAGACAAAAATCAAAATGCTCCAAATCCCGAAATTTTCAGATTAAAATGTAGCCCTCGACGATCAACACCCTTTTTGTGAAGACCAAAGGTGAGAAAAACACCCTAGCTAGATCAACACTTAGAGAGAAGTTATAGTTTTAGAGTGAGAAGCTCTGAAAATGACTTTTTGGAAAAGTAGGAGAGAGAAAAGAAAGTGAAAAAGTGATTTAAAATGCCCAGCCACTCTCAGTTATACGACAGGTCCGCTCGAGCGGAGAACACACCGCTCGAGCACAAAGACACAAGAAACATGGTCCGCTCGAGTGCAACAAGGTCCGCTCGAGCGCTAAGACACAAAAATAAAGTTCGCCCGCTCGAGCGTGAAATCCAGTCCGCTCGAGCGTAAATCTCCCCCTCCCAGAACTTTTACCAAAAAGCACTGTCCGCTCGAGCGCCAAAAACCCCGCTCGAGCGTTACCCGCTCGAGCGCAAGAAACCCGCTCGAGCGTAGAAACCACACCTGCAGAAGTTTTGCAGGGCACGAGATACTGGAAGTATGCAAACTCCGCTTGAGCGCTCAAAGGCCCGCTCGAGCGGAACGACCAAAATTCCAAAAATGCAGAATTTAAACCAAGACTCAATCCACCCACTCGAGACAAGTCCAACCCATCCTAAAACTCAAACAAATGACATTAAAGGATGACAACAAGGTAGGCACAACCACCAATTCCACGGAACCAAGTCCGGAATACAACTGTACAGTAAAGGAAATACCGGGATCGCTATAACCTCTCCCCCTTAAGGAATTTCGTCCCCGAAATTAAAACAAGTTTTTGAAAAGCAAGTTTTTACACAATGTTATATCACAACATTCTACAACTCGACCCATTACCGGTCATCCCATCTCTTTATCAAGAGGCATCTCACAATACATATGTTTCAACATGCATTTTTCTTTTCATTTCAACCATTTCCAACACACATGGTTCACAATTTATATCATAAGCAATAATCATGATACATTTCCATTTCCATAATATAGCCAACATATGCAATATTATAATCAACTCCCATAACAAGGTAAGTTCTACGACATTTCCATAAACCAAAACATCTACAATGTTCTACAACTTAAGACATATTTAATGATCTTAAAGTCCCACAATACAACCATATATATAACATATGTTCAAACATCCACGAATAGGTCCGGATACTTCTCTCGGACCTCCAACTCACGTTCCCAAGTGGCCTCCTCCACTCCGTGATGCTTCCACAAAACCTTAACCAAAGGAATGGTCTTGCCACGCAGGACTTGATCCCGCCTATCCAAGACTCGAACTGGTCTCTCCTCATACGAGGCATCCTCATCTACCTCTAAGTCGGTCCAATCCAACACATGTGATGGATCCGGCTCATACTTCCGAAGCATACTCACATGAAACACGTCATGAACTCTGGACAACTGTGGCGGCAAAGTTAAATGGTAAGCAACCTCGCCAATCCTCTCAAGGATCTCAAAAGGACCAATAAACTAAGGGGACAACTTCCCACTCTTCCCAAACCTCATCAATCCCCGTCTAGGTGATATCTTCAAAAAGACATGATCACCCATCTTAAACGCCAATGGTCTCCTCCTACGGTCAGCATAAGATTTCTGACGACTCTGGGCTGTAACCAGCCTCCTACGGATAAGCTCAACTTTCTCTGTCATCTCCCTAACCAACTCCGGACCCAACAAAGGTGCGTCACCCACCTCGGCCCAACAAACCGGAGACCTACACGGTCGGCCATACAAGGCCTCAAACGGTGCCATACCGATACTAGACTGAAAACTGTTGTTGTAGGCAAACTCCACCAATGGTAAGTGCCTCTCCCACGTCCCACTGAAATCAAGGACACAACCCCGAAGCATACCCTCAAGGATCTGAATAGTACGCTCGGACTGCCCATCAGTCTGAGGGTGATAAGCCGTACTAAAGGTCAACTTAGTGCCCAAGGCACTCTGCAAACTCTGCCACAACCTAGCAGTAAAACGAGGATCTCTATCTGAGACGATCGTCACTGGGACCCCGTGCAACCTCACTATGTCCCGAACATACAAGTCGGCAAGATGATCTACCGAATCTCTTACGCGCATAGGAATGAAATGCGCCGACTTAGTCAACCGGTCTACAACCACCCAAATAACATCACTACCCCGCTGAGTCCTCGGAAGACCTACAACGAAGTCCATAGTGACATGCTCCCACTTCCACTCGGCAATAGGCAAGGGTTGCAACAAACCCGCTGGCCTCTGATGCTCGGCCTTCACTTGCTGACAAGTAAGGCACTTCGACACGAAGACTGCCACATCTCTCTTCATACCCCGCCACCAATACTGGTGACCCAAATCCCGATACATCTTAGTACCTTCCGGATGCACCGCAAGGCGCGAATAGTGGAACTCTCGGAGTACTTCCTCTCGACAAGACTCCGGCACAAACAAACGGTCTCGGTATCTCACACTCAGGTCGGGATACACCGTCAAACCCTTCTCAACCTTCCCACTGGAGATCTTCTCTCGGAGGGATTCTACCTCAAGGTCACTTCTCTGTGCCTCTAACACTCGAGTCACGAGCGTAGGTTGTGCAACAACAGAAAACAAGGCCACAGCCTCAACGGATTCGCCCAGAAGCAAATCAAACTCTCCAATTGCCCCCAACATCTCCCACTCCCGGATGGCTATACAAGCTACATCACTAACAGATTTCCTACTAAGGGCATTGGCCACAACATTGGCCTTTCCCGGATGATAATGCAACTCGAAATTGTAATCCTCAATAAACTCCATCCACCTTCTCTCCCTCAAGTTCAAGTCTTTCTGTGAAAACAGATACTTCAGACTTTTATGATCCGAGAACACCTCGAATCTCTCACCATAAAGGTAGTGCCTCCAGATTTTCAAGGCAAAGATCACAGCCGCTAACTCTAGGTCATGCGTAGGGTAATTATTCTCGTGAATTTTCAACTGACGTGAGCCATAAGCCACCACTTTCCCCTCTTGCATCAACACACAACCCAAACCCTCTCGTGAGGCATCGCAATAAACTGCATAACCCAACCCTCTCTCCGGAATAATCAAGACCGGAGCGGTGGTCAATCTAACTTTCAACTCCTGAAACGACTTTTCACAAGTCTCACTCCATACAAATTTGACTCCCTTCCGAGTCAATCTAGTCATCGGTGAAGCTAACCTGGAGAAATCCTTCACAAACCGACGGTAATACCCAGCTAATCCCAAAAAACTGCGGATCTCAAACACACTCTTAGGCTGTGCCCAGTCTTGCACTGCCTCAGTCTTGGATGTATCAACAGACACCCCCTCCCCGGAAACCACATGGCCTAAGAACTTGACTTCCCTTAGCCAGAACTCACACTTCCCAAACTTGGCATACAGCCTATGGGCTCTAAGCAACTCAAGCACCACTCTCAAGTATTCCTCGTGCTCCTCCTCTGAAGGTGAGTAAATAAGAATGTCGTCCACGAAGACGACTACAAAACGATCCAAGAATTCCCGGAAGATCCGGTTCATCAAGTCCATAAAGACTGCCGGCGCGTTGGTAAGCCCAAATGGCATCACCAGAAACTCATAATGGCCATACCGCGTACGGAATGCTGTCTTCGGAATATCCTCCTCCCTGACCCTCAACTGGTGGTAACCCGATCTCAAGTCTATCTTAGAGAAACAACGGGAACCCTTCAACTGGTCAAACAAATCATCTATACGGGGCATAGGGTACTTATTCTTAACCGTAGCCTGATTCAACTTCTGGTAGTCGATACACAATCTCAAGGCACCATCTTTCTTCTTAGCAAAGAGGGCCGGCGCTCCCCACGGTGAAACACTAGGGCGAACAAAGCCCTTATCTAGCAATTCCTGGAGCTGAACTTTCAACTCAACCAACTCTGCTGGAGCAAAACGGTAAGGTGCCATAGAAATCGGCGCCGTGCCGGGCACTAGATCAATAGAGAACTCAATTTCTCGGTGAGGTGACAAACTAACGAGATCCTCGGGAAAGACATCCGAATACTCACAAACCACCCTCGGCAATACAATCTGGGTCTCATCACACTCACCACTCTCAAAGCTAGCAAGTAGACCACTAAGCTCACTCCGCCCTCGCGGATCATACCCCGGTGGTACAACACTACCAACCCGGTCCCCCAAGAAATGGAAACACTCCCCGCTCACGGTACAACAAGTAACCCTCTGGCGGTAGCAATCAATAA
This sequence comes from Camellia granthamiana, assembly GCA_036172215.1. Classification (NCBI taxonomy): domain Eukaryota; kingdom Viridiplantae; phylum Streptophyta; class Magnoliopsida; order Ericales; family Theaceae; genus Camellia; species Camellia granthamiana. The sequence continues at coordinate 13,084,373 of CM069909.1, read as the reverse complement.
CTGCCCGGTATGACGATAACCAGTCCATACCCAAAATAATATCAAAGCCCTTCATGGGCATAACTACAAAAGGAAACGGAAGCCTATGATCGGCAACCTCTATATCACAACCTCTACATCCGTGTTTCAAAATCAACTCACCCCCAATAGGTGACACTATACAAATAGGAGATGCTAATAGTGCTAACTCCAACTCCAACACAGATGCAAATGTAGCAGATACAAAAGAATGAGACGCACCCGTATTAATCAATACACTAGCAACCGAGTTGCAAAACAGAAAGGTACCTCTCACCACTGATGGAGCCGGTACTAGGTCCTGTGCGGTGACAGCATACACACGCCCTGTAGGCCCCTGATCCACCTGCTCACCTCTAGGAGCATACGACTGCTGCACTGACTGGGATGACGAAGCCCCCGGATTGGCCCTCGAGGCCTGCACAGACTGAACTGGCTGAAATCCCTGCGTCTGTCTAGAACCAGACGCTCCTGAAGTGGCACTCAACTGTGGGCAGAACCTCTTCAAGTGCCCAGGCTGTCCACGCTGATAACAAGACAAGGGCTGCCCCCTGCCCAAACTCTGACTCTGCGGTCTAGCTGAAGAAGATGCAGCTCTCTGACCTCCGCCCTTCTGCGGGCAAACCGAAGCCTTGTGACCCAGCTGGCCACACTTGTAACAGGCGAACTCTCCCTGATTGCCCCTCCCAGAGCCTGTACTCGGTACTGGGAAAGTCGACCTAGCCAAACCACCCTGAGACGGCTGAGGGTTATAACCCATCTGTCTCCTGCCATCACCCTGGCCCTCTTGACCCCTCTTGGAGCCTCTATGTTTCTCCTCCTCTTCTTCCTGCATCATCAGCTCCATATGAGCTGCAGCATCCACTAAATGCCTATACTCCCGGATATAAGATCCACCAACCCTCAACTTGAGGCCACGCCTCAACTTCCGCTCAAACTCGTAGCAACGACGCTCCTCTGTCACCATGAGTTCAGGTGCAAACCTGGACAAGCTAGTAAATGTTGCCTCAAACTCGGCCACAGACAAACCCTCCTGTTTGAGCCGGCTAAACTGATCCCTCAGCTTCTCTCTAGCCACTGCAGATAAGAACCTCTCCTGGAAAGCATGTACAAACGCCTCCCAAGTACCACCCACACGGGCCTTCTCATATTTCCACCATTGACCCGCATCTCCCTTCAGCTGGAAGGATGCCAAGGTCACTTTCAGTGCTCCGTCCTCGATGCCAAGCATCTCGAACGTCTTACTCATTTGTTCCAACCACTCGTCTGCCTTAAGCGGTTCCTTCGGATCTCCAACAAACTCATCCGGGTTAGATCTTAAAAACTCCCTCTTCAAGAAGGAAGGCCCTGCCTCGACTGCTTGATTTCCAGCCCTGAGAATACCCAAGGCTCCTGCTATCTATCGGGCCAAGGCACTCATAGCCTGTTGCCCCGCTGGCTCGGCCACGTTGGCCTGACCAACCCCTTCCTGCACTGCCGGAACCTCATCCGGTATAGGCACTTCCTGCCTTCTAGGCCTACCACGCCTACCACCTCTTCCTCGTTCTGACATCCTAGTAAAGGTAACACAGAACGTTAGCACACTCATAAATGTGCCGAAACTAAACACTCACGTCCTAATGCATGGACAATTGTAATTCACTCCACGTAAGCACATAAACACATAAGCACTTACGAATTTCATTTCCGGATAATGATAGTCCCAAGGCGTTACTAGAGTTCCGGTTAGAAACAGCATTGATCAAGTGCTTTTCCAACAAGACTCCCAGAAACCCAAGGATCCAATCAACATCCTAGAAACTAAATCCCATACCCAAATAATCACATAAGCATGTTATCAATTAAACACATGGCATATGACACTACACTTAAGTCTCTATCAAGCGAGACAAACCCATTGTGATCCTAATCACTTCCCACGTACCCAAAGTATTCAAACCCGGTACGCTCTAATACCAAGTTGTAACGCCCTCAAAATAACAACATTAAACCCATCAATATAAGCATGTATTGATATACAAAAGACCAACATTCTTCTATTCATCATAGTTTCATTACAAAAGGTATTACATGTTAACAACAAAAGCAAATGTCCTACGGGCTTACAGCTTTCCAAGTTAACACTTGGTTACAAAAAAGGAGAGTGCTAACTCATCTACACATTAAGCCCTTGGCTTGAATTTACATGTAATACATCAAAAGGAAATAGACAACAAAAGTCCATCCGCCTCAAGCCTCCCAAGCTATGTCCTTGGAGGTGGCATGCTACCTGTACCTGAAAATGATGTTCCTATATAGGGTGAGCCACAACCCAGTAGAAATATATTAAACCAACTATGAACAATGACTAAAAGATTAGCAGTTGATAGATGGCCAACACCGATATATACACATATATCACATTTCAATTACTTGACCTATAAGTCTATGTTACTTTTCATTTTCCACTTTCCTTTTCAATTCTCAATTCATAACCCTGGCTTAGAACCTGGCCAAACAACTCATATAAGACCGAAGCTTATATTAAACATTTTCCCATTTCATAAAAAGATAAGCATACTAGCTATATCAACACATCATCAGATAAGCATATAAGCTATATCTACACTTCAACAGATAAGCATATGAGCTATATCTACACTTCCCTAGACAAGCATATGAGCTGTGTCTACACTTCTCAAAGATAAGCATATGAGCTGTATCCTCACTTTTCTAGACAAGCATATGAGCTGTATCTACGGAGTTCATTCCCCATCTCCTCCCATCACTATACGGTTTAGAGGTCCATCCCCCATCTTCCCCTAAACCGCGGAGTACATCCCCCATTTCCTCCTCTACACAACACAATGCATATAAACAATAATTATACACATCACATATCAATACATAAAGTTAATGTATTCTTTTCATCGTCATACTTAATGACACGTTCCAATGATTAGTTTTAGTTTGCCTAATCATCATGCATTATCTACAACAATCACGACTATCCTCCACCGATAGCCCAAAGCAGTTATTTCTAAACAGAAAATAAATGCACAAATGGATATTTAATCAACATTTCAATTCGGTGAGTGATAAGTAATTCAACTACACCCCTTATTCCCATATAATCCCAATCTCAACATTTCTATCTCATTTTCCCATTTCTCACAATTAATTATCCCAATTAATTAATCAATGTAATTAGGGCATTTTCCATAATTAACATTACAACCCTTAGGTTCCATTTTCATCAATGTTTCAACATTAATTCCACTTTTTTCATGCTAAACATGCATATAGGTTCATTATAAATAAAAACCCAACTTTTGTAAAATTACACAAAAGTCCCAAACTTTCTCAAAATTACCCAATAACACCCAACATATCAAAATGCTAAAATTCAAAGACAAAATCCATAAAGAGGAGTAGGATATCCCTACCTCAAAAGATGAGCTCCAACGGAGATGAAGACAAAAATCAAAATGCTCCAAATCCCAAAATTTTCAGATTAAAATGTAGCCTTCGACGATCAACACCCTTTTTGTGAAGACCAAAGGTGAGAAAAACACCCTAACTAGATCAACACTTAGAGAGAAGTTATAGTTTTAGAGTGAGAAGCTCTGAAAATGACTTTTTGGAAAAGTAGGAGAGAGAAGAGAAAGTGAAAAAGTGATTTAAAATGCCCAGCCACTCTCAGTTATACGACAGGTCCGCTCGAGGGGAGAACACACCGCTCGAGCGCAAAGACACAAGAAACATGGTCCGCTCGAGCGCTAAGACACAAAAATAAAGTTCGCCCGCTCGAGCTTGAAATCCAGTCCGCTCGAGCGTAAATCTCCCCCTCCCAGAACTTTTACCAAAAAGCACTGTCCGCTCGAGCGCCAAAAACCTCGCTCGAGCGCTACCCGCTCGAGCGCAAGAAACCCGCTCGAGCGTAGAAACCACACCTGCAGAAGTTTTGCAGGGCACGAGATACTGGAAGTATGCAAACTCCGCTCGAGCGCTCAAAGGCCCGCTCGAGCGGAACGACTAAAATTCCAAAAATGCAGAATTTAAACCAAGACTCAATCCACCCACTCGAGACAAGTCCAACCCATCCTAAAACTCAATCAAATGACATTAAAGGATGACAACAAGGTAGGCACAACCACCAATTCCACGGAACCAAGTCCGGAATACAACTGTACAGTAAAGGAAATACCGGGATCGCTATAATATCTACATAAACGTAACGTAATGTGACACCTATGATCTATGGCAACATTCAGGTAATTGAATGTTGCCATAGATCATATCTACATAAACGTAACATTACGTGACACATACATAAACGTAACGTGACACCTATGATCTATGACAACATTCAATTTCCTATATAGGAAATTGAATATTACCATAGATTATATTTATATGAAACGTAACGTGACACCAACATAAACTAGTAACGTTTTTACATTCAATTTAAAAAAATAAAAACTCATTAAGTTTGCGAAACGTAACGTGACACATTACGTTTATGTAGGTGTCACGTTACGTTATGTTTATATAAGTGTCACGTTACATTACATTTATGTAGGATCTTGTGGAATACATTCCTATCTAAATAGGACTTGAGATTCGATAAGAAATTACACAGGACTTAGCCTACCATAAGTGTTTGAAAAAGGACTTATAAATAAGTCTCCCTTTTTTTATTATAATAATTGTCCCTCAATTATTATTTTATTTTTATTTTTATTTTTTTAAATGAATGAATAAACTATTATATTTAAATAATAGAAAAAATACCATGTCGTATGACAAGCCATGTAAAAAGCCAGTTTTGGGAAGTGACTTTTTCTTGGTTTTGCAAAGTATGTTCAAAGTTAGTTTTCTGATTTTTTGATTTTTTAAGAAACTTGTGTAAAAGAGATAATGTGATCTAAAAGAGGTTAAAAGTAAAAAAACTACTTTTAATCTCTTTGCCAAAAAGGCTTTATTCAATTATTATAAATAAAAAAAAAATGTTTAAAAAAATATAATATGACCCAAATATACTGATAAATCAAAAAACTATTTTTTTTTTTTCTCAAAAGATTTTTATGTTGTTGAGTCTGACATGTGGTGTGGTCCACCACATGCTCTAATTTAATAGTTAACCTGTCTTATTTTGAGAAGTAAATTAAAAACTTATTTTTTATTTATATGTAAAAAAATAAAGATATAATATGATTTAAAAAATTAAAAAGTAAAAAAACTTTCTTTTAACCTAGATGTCAAAATAGGCCTAAGTTTGTTTTTCAAGTTTTGTGCGTAGATTATTTATAATTAAAAACATTAGATTGATTCGTCAAATGTAGTGATATAATTTTATTGTATTTGCTGTAAAAATTAAATTTGTCAATTTTGTTTTAAATATAAACGATACAATTATATAGCTATTACTATTACATAATTGATCTAATTATTTTCATGATAATCTATACTAGAACTCAAAATAAAATAAAATAATAAATCATCAAATTAGAACTCATAATGCATAACATCTAAAACTCATTAGGTATATAATACATGTTAGTTAAAAAGCCTAGCATAACTCAATTTTTTCAACTTCAATGGACTAAGTATATGATTAGATATTTTGCCCTGACTCACATTCACTATATAGCTAAGTTTTAAAGATTAGGCAAAATCTATTTGACCCTTATAATCCTTACACTCTATCTTTATTACTGATGTGGCATTTCATAAAGTAAATATTTAAATAGATAGTTAAAATAAAAAGCGTGGTTAGAGTGAAAGTATGAAAAAATAAATAGATAAAATAAAATGTATACATTATAATAACTTCTAAATAGGTAAAATACCTAATAGCTTTGGAGTTTAACTAACAAATTAACATGGTTAATTACAAGTATCTTGGCTAGCAATAAATCAATAAATAAATAAATCGAACTATCTTTAAACAAAAGCGATACAAGTTAATAAATGGGTTCTATTTTGGACGATGCATCTCGAGTTACTTCCCTTGACAACAACGAGAAGTTCCATACAATCTTGTGTATTTAAATCAACAAAGTTGTTTGGGAAATTAGAAATATAAGTTACATTATTATTTTTAGATTATTTTTTTTTTTGGTGGATTTTTATTAAAATTATGTCATTTTTTTTTAAAACTTTTTTCCGTTTGTTTTGTGTAGATGAATAAAAAAACTGTATTTTTAAAAAAAAATTAAAAAAATTAAAAAACCAAAATAAAGCGTGCATGTGCACACACAAAAAAGTTTACTATTTTTTGCAAATTTTTGTCTTTTTAAAATATTTTGAGAATTTAAAAAAAAAAATTGGTTCATTTTGTTGAGTATTTTTTGAAAATTTTTAAAAACAGTTGATGAATCTAAAAGTATAATCTTTTTGAAATTTTAAAAAATAATAAAAAAAAGTTTATTAATAAGCCAACAAAAAAATAAATACACTAAACACCCAAATTTGCTTATGCTAAAAAAAAAAAAAAAATTCTAAAAAACTAAACATGTATCTGATAGAATGTTTTTTGTAGCATTAGTTTTTTTTTTTTTTTTTAAATTATTAATAGGTCCTAATAGTTAGGCTTAATTCTCATCAAATTCTATTAAAAATAAGGCCTCGTTTGGGAACAGGCTAATTTAGTAACTTTTTGGCTATTTGGCTAAAATATGAACTAAAAAAAATTAGTATGTTTGGGAATGACTTTTTGGCTTTTTACGAAAAGATGTGTAAAAAGTAGAGAGAAAAGAGAATCTTTGACTTTTTAGTGTGGATTGTTGGCTTTTTGATTTTTTTAGTGACTTTTTGACTAAAAAAAGTCACTTGCCAAACGAGCCCTAAATCCTAATAAAATCGTCGTTAAAAATAATTTTTTATTACAATTTTTTACGTATATCGCTAAAAATGAATAATTAGTAACTTTTTGTTATTACGATTTTTATAAATTGTCGCTAAAACTTACAATTAGTGACTTTTTTGTGACGAATTTTTCAAACTGTCGCTGAAAGTTGAAAATTAATAATATTTTTTTGTGACGATTTTTTTAAAGTTGTTGCTATAACTTATAGTTAGTGACATTTCTTGTAACAAAATTTTCAAACCGTTGTTAAAAATTAACAATTAGTGACGTTTTGTAATAGCATTTGATAAAAAATGTCATTAATTATTATATGACTTATTGAATAATAAATCCACCTATTAGAATTTAAACATAAGTCTCTTCCTTTTTTTTTTTTAAGAAAAATTTAAGTAAAACATACAAGATGGTAACAATTGATTTCTGCTTCTAAGAAGAAAAAAATAATAATAAAATAGACATGTTTTAATGATTCCGATTTCCAAACACTCCAAGAAGTTATAACTAATAACTCATAGTGGATGTATGAAAATAATTGATTGTTTTTGTTTTTGAAAACATAAAAATAAATAAATAAATAAAGAAAGAAAAAATGATACCAACCAGGCTTTTTTCATTTTTTGGTGCTTGGGCTGGAGGATGGTTCGATGTCTATTTGGGCCATTGCAGGATGTCCATGTAGGCCTCATTCATCTTTCACGTAATGCCATCAAATGTGAATCACTCAAACAGCCCACCCATTAAAGCATACCAAATTTCATGAAATTTAAAAGGCACTCACGTTATAAGTTTATTTCTGAATCTTTTGGGCGATTAGGCCTAAATTCTAATATTTTTAAATTAAAAGGACACAATTTGTCCAAAATAACAACTACCTATTAAAATCAACCTATTAGTTGAAATTAACTTATCTATTTAAATTCACCAAACTAATTATATATTGAAATGTGATGTATGTTACTTATTCAACTACCTATATGTTGAATATCACACATTACCACCTGCTACCGCTGATCGTTGATCACCGTTGACGATAGCTTTTCTAGCAACTTTTTTAACGTCAGTGATCTTTTTCGTCAACCTTTTCTATATGTTGAATATCACACATCACCACCTATTGCCGTTGACCGTTGATCATTGCCACATGCAACTTTTCTAGCGCTGGCGATCTTCTTCGTCAACCTTTTCCGATATGCCCTTATATCCCATTTTATCTTGATCTAATGCTTTATATCCCATTTGAGATGGACTTTTCACCAATTTTTCCAAAATTTTAAATCAATATTTTTTAGGTTCCTATTTTATTTTGATTTTCATTCTTCCTTCTTTTTATTTTTAATTTTTTTTTATTGTTGTTTGAATCCTGTTTAATTTGATGATACTACTAAAATTTAATTAAAGCAAGTTCAACGAGAACATTCACATGTTAGCCCTTAATGTAACAATGTTTTACATCAATTAAATCTATACTATATATTAAGGAAAAGCGAGTTTTTAACCATTCTCATAGCTTCAATGTCTCAAACTAAAATTTCTAATTTTTTTATTTTAAATAATTAAGAAAATCTTCTATTGACTAACTCTAATTCAAGCAAAAAAATAAAATAAAATAATATCCCTTGATTTATGACTTTCAAATGGAAATATCAAATCTTAAAAAAAAAAGAAAGGAAACTATACTAATTCTTTTTTTTTTTTTTTGATTCGTAGAAAAGTCCATTAAAGAAAGCCAAACGGTACTTACAAGAATCCATACAACTCAAAACTTACACCAAACAAAGTAAAAATATAGCAAGAAGCACAAAGGAGAGAAATTATGAAAATATTCAGACGCATGTCTCATGCTCGTGTTCGTACTGCAACGTAGAGCCGATCATCAGAGTTCGGCAATAGAGCATGTCAGAGATAAATCATAGATCTCAAACACAAAGAGGGTAAGCTTAACAATCAAAACACCAATGGACTTCAAACCACCAATCAACAGTAGAACAAAACGCAAAGAAAGACCCAAAACAAAAGCAAAAAACACAAACCCACAGACCACAACGTCTAACAGCTGCGGTAGAGGATCTCGTAGTAGTGAAGGCGATATATCTGAGAAATAGAGGCAGAGAAATAGCGGCGAGCAGGGGCGGTGAAGGCTAACTAGGAGGAAATGTGGAGATGACGCCGGATGGAGGCAGAGAAGAAAAGAGACGCAGATCTGGTGAGGTCATGGTTGAAGTTGAAGTAAAGGGAAGAAGAAACACCTCACAAATGAGGGAGAGGATGGAACACCAAAGCTTCCAAGTTATTAGACAGCAAAAAGGAAAGGAAAGAGAAAAAAAAGGTATGAAAAGGGGAGAGGAGGCTGGAGGTCGCCAGAAACCCCCTCTCCCACTCTAACTACCGCTGCAGACTAAACATACTAGGATAAGAAAATAATAGAGAGAGAAGCTCAATTAGAGAGAGACAGTCTCACAGATATATACTAATTCATTTCAAAATTTAAATTTGAAAGCTACTGTATATGGAAAGTAGTCTATTAATTTAAATTTAAAATTAGCACAACATAAATATAAAATTATAATGATTTATCCCATGATTTATAAGTTTTAAACATAAATTTAAAATTATCATAATTAGCTCATAATTTTTTGTATTGAGGAGTAATAAAAGTGATGTTGAAATTATTTTTGTATCTATATATTTTACAAAAAAATACTTTTATGGAGAGATATTATGATAGTTTCAAAATCTCATACAAAATTATTTTGAAAATCAAAATCTCTATTGGCTAACTTATTTTAAGTATAAAATAAAAATTCATAATTATCACTATACAAATTTAAATTTGCCATGATTTATTCTATGATTAAGAATTTAATTTAAATTACCATAATTTATCCCAAGATTTAAGGATTTCAAAAAGGAAAGCTGACCAACTCAATGCAAGATTACCACAATATATATATATATTATATAACCAAAAGGGGTTTTAACCACAAGGATTGTGCGAGCTCCAAATTCTCAACATGAAATTTTAGAATTTTTATATTTTTAAATAATTAAAAAAAACTTTCTATTGGTTAACCCAACTAAGAAAAAAAAAAAACTCTAATTATCCTTTAAATTTGAACTTTACTATAGAAAATCATGTCAATTAAAAACATAAAAAAATAAAAATGATCTATGCTTAAAAAAGATCTATACTTTTGAATTTCAAAATTCAAAAACATATATCCCACTTAATATGAGAAGTATTGATTTCTTCCAATATTTCCTTCCTAAAAATGATAAAAGACCTTTATCTTTGGAAATCCTAAACAACCTAAAAATCCAACGTAAGCAAACTCCATATTCAATCTCTTTCCGACCAACCAACTCTTTGCAAATCTACGTGTGTAAAAAGGTTAGTCTCTCTCTTAATGCTAATAGTCTAAATTTGAAGTAATTGAAAATTAAATAGTAGCATTGAGTTATGAATATGTTATTGTTATATATTGAACCATGTAAATTTATCTATATATATGTATACACATGTATTTAGCTATCTTTGTTGTTCTCACATGTATGATTTTATAGATAAAAAATAAAATAAAATAAAATAACAACAATCATAAAAGCACTACAAAAATTCTGAAAATTAGAAGGACTTTTTTGTTCATTTTATTTATTTATTAACACATACAAAATTATTCATTATTTTATACGAGTTGAATTTGAGTTTATTTGAGAATTTATGCGAGCTCAACTAATTTATTATCAATTAATGGTTAACTATAATTTTAATGGCCAAACAATGGGATGAAGGGCGGAGGCAACTTGGGATTAGAGAAGAGAGGTTGTGGATATGAGTAGAGGTCAACTTGGGGGAAAGGTAAGGAAATGAAGTTAAAAGTAAGGGCGATCTTATAGTAAATGTGCTTTAAATAAGAGTCGATGTGGTCAACAAAGAGGAGATGAAAATTAGAGATATGATGATTGGTGAAAAGTGGAGACTTGAAAAGTGTTATCAAGCTATATCATGCTACTCTTGAAAAGTGGAGACTTGAAAAGTGTTATCAAGGTTATCAAGGTATATCATGCTACTCTTAGATATCATGCTACTCATAGATAGTCATATATGGATAGTTAACAAATTTATAAATCAACCTATAAGATAGTCATATGTGTAATCATTTGATAGGGAGAACCATATACATTTTTTTTTTCTTCATAATAACTCATTTTAAATCACAAAATCACATACATAGCACGGGTTGTAACGCCCTAAAAAAATAAATAAAAAATACATAAATCAATCATTTATAAGATTCCAAAATCATAAGTGAGATATTATATTTCCATTCATCAGAGTATTCTTTACAAAAAGTATTACATGTTGTCACGACCCCAACCCGCCCCTAGTAGGATGGTGCCGTGATGGCCAGTAATCCGAGATTACCAAAGGCCAACTTACAAAGATCACACACAATCAGAGTATACATATGGGGCTAACAAGAGCGGAAGCAATGACTTAAAATACAAATGGTCCATAAGAGCCATGCATAAGTTAATGAAATGACATACATCTTAATTAAAACTTTACAACTTCAATACAACATAATTGCAGTACATAATACATCTTTACAAAAGGCCTCTCCAGCCGACATAAACAGAATACCAAGAAACATCATCTTCAAAACTGCCGACGTAAACACAAGGTTGCCGACCCTAAACACAAAATGCCGACATAAGAATTGCCGACGTAAACATGCATGTAAAACATCGGGCACAAACACATATCTCGGCGAAGCCGACTTCTTGCTTGAAACCTACATATATATAGAGAGGGGTGAGTATTGGATACTCAGTGAATGGTACAAATAATAAAGGGGTTCAATGAATGATTCCCGAGGTTCTTGCAAACATACATATATCATATCTTGCTTAAAACATGCACTTGGCAAAACTTGTATCAAAACATGTACTTAGCATAACTTATATCAAAACATATACTTGGGGTTATGGCATTCCGAACACAACATATCATAGCTTGTACTTCAATCTTGGTCTTTCAAAACATATGTGCTACTAACGTTTAAAGTCCCAGAGCACGCACGGACTTGTGCCACCAATGCTTAAAGTCCCTTGGCACGTACGGACTCCAAAGGGTTGTGCTACTAATGCTTAAAGTCCCCTAGCACATACGGACTTGTGCCACCAATGCTTAAAGTCCCTTGGCACGTACGGACTCCAAAACAAAACTCATACTTGGCATGCAACTTATACTTGGTACACAAAATAGGGTAATCATTCATGCTTAACAAATACTTTTCAAAACAAAGCAAAACAAGCTTTATCAAAACTTATAACATAGCTTTATTAGAAATACCACTCACGTAGTTCTTGGGACGTCGGATTCACAGCAAAGGTCCAAGTCCTACAAACACATGACAAAGTCTACTGAACATACTTCTCAGAACAAGTCTTACATTCATGCAAATGATCTCGGGAAAACATGCTGGAAGTCAAAACACTGTTTTACATGTCAGGGAGACATGCTGGGTACCAACCAGGTCTTTGCCGAGGTCCCACACCTCCTGGCCGAGGTGTGGCTACCAAGGCTCCGGCATGTGGCTGCATGCCGAGGTGTTCATGCAAGACAGACTAGGTACAAGTGATCATGCAAGCTAGGCCAAGGTGAGATACGATGCTTGGCCTAAGTGCGAAGTCCAGATGAGGGTGATCTCGGCGACTACACTTCGGGAAGTGAAGTCTGGAAATCTGGGTTTCCACCCGTGAAGAACATGAAGAACATGAAGAACATGAATGAGATGAATGCCAAAATCATAACTTCCTTATTCAAAATCTGGGTTTTCATGCTATGAGTTCGAAAACATGGACCTGGGTACCCATACTTGAAAATCATCTAAAAACAAACATGAAAACATGAATCTTGACATGAGCTTTCGGATCAAAACATGACTTTTCTTGAAGAACACTTGAATACCACTTTCTCTTTCTAAAACCGAACTTCAAAGCAATGCATGGCTTACAAATCATATTCAATCATGCAATGCAATATCATAAACATAAAGAACATCATGCACAGATCAAGAATCTAACCTTAGAACACGAATCTAACGGTTCGATCTCTAGAAATCAAGCTTGGGATCAACTCTCTCTCTAAGAACCCTTCTCCCTCTTCCTTAGAGCTTCTCTCTCTTCTTCCAACAAAGATATAACAAATGAGGGGTTTTCTCTCTCTCTGCCGGCTGACTTAACACTCAGCTCGGCCACGTGGCGTTACCGGGTTGGTCCTCCTCAAAAAGGTGACTGATTGACAAGACAAGGTTCTGACAAAGCGTATCTAACAAGCTTCACAGCAAACACTTCGGCAAGTGATGACATCGGCAAAAGACAAGACATCGGCGAAGGACAAGGCATCGGCAAACAAAGGACAATGACCTCGGCTAAGAACAACACTTCGGCAGTAAGGTAGCAATGACATCGGCTTGGAAGGACAGATCCTCGGCAACTAAGATGACAATGATCTCGGCTAGGAAGGACAACACTTGACTGAACTGTGCCACACCTCGGCCTAGATGTGCCACACCTCGGTCTAGGTCATACCACTTCCAGGACAAGATCACTTGGGTTCAAGATAACATCTCGGCCCAGATAATACACATCTCGGCCTCGGCGATACACACCTCGGCCCAGATGATAATCATCTCGGCCAATATGCCAGAACAAAGGTAGAGGTCAAACAAAGAGATTCCAAAATAGTTAAAGGCTTACGATGACCTCGGCTTGGAAATGATCTAGGCTTACATAACTTAGGCATGGCATGACTTAGGCTTAGGATAACAAGAGAGGAACAAAGCATGCATATTCACTTAAGCAAATCATATACGTACAAAACATGGCAAGACTCATGAGTGCAAATCTTAACATGGCAAATCATATAAATGCATGCAAGCATGACTAAGGCATGAAATGTGGGTCCTTACACATGTTGACAACAAAAGTAAATGCCCTACGGACTTACAAACTTTCCGAGTCAACATTTGGTTTCAACAAAAGAGAGTTCTAACTCTTAACATATTAAGCCCTTGGCTTGAATTACATGTAATACAAAAGATAACGACACAAAAAAATAAGCCTTCAACTTCTAAACCTCTCAAGCTACAACCTTGGAGGCGGCATATCACTTGTACCTGAAAATGATGTCCCATATAGGGTGAGCCAAAGCCCAGTAAAGATACGCTAAACATAATATGAGAACTAACTAAAACATTAGCATTCGATAAATGTTTAACAGTTCGAAACTATCTCAACCCCCTTTCCATAATCGATCAACATAGATTTCCATACATCCATTTACATTTACAATCGTGTTTCAATTCATTCCCATTTCTTTATCTCAATCAAATCAGCAACATAGTACATTATTTATCCAAACAATTCAAAATAAGACTACAACTCATATTATCAACACTTCTATCGTCAACAATTTCAAATGAGATTACAACTCATAAAGACAACACTTCAATTCATTAACATCATTAAGATGTATATAAGATTTTGGGACTTTCACCCTGGACACTCTGGCCAACTTAATTATCAATGGAGTCCATCCCCTATCTCCTCCCAAACCATGGAGTACATCCCCTATCTCCTCCCAAACAAAGATACATATGCAATGTATTTAAACATTTTATCATATACAATGATCATTTAATGCACATATTCAATGTCTTATTCCAACTGTCATATTCAATGACATATTCCAGGTGATTAGTTTCAGTTTACCTAATCATCATGCAGTGTCTACAACAATCAAGACTATCCTCCACCGATAGTCCAAAACAATTATTTCTAAACAGATAATAAATTTATCAAATAGATAAATTATCCACATTTTCATAGGTGAGTGATTAATCAATCCAACTACACCATTTAATCCCAATTCCATCCAATTTCATGATTTTCAAATCAATTTCATATTCCCACAATTACCAAATTAATTATACAAATTAACCAATTACATTTAATTAGGGCACTTTTCCCATTTTCTCAACTTTAACCCTAAGGCCCAATTTCCTCAATTTTATACTAATAATCCCATTTTCCAGGGTCTCACATAGACGTGGAGCTCAACAATCGAAATCCCCCTTTCTATAATTTCAAATTCAAACCCTAACCTTCCAAACTCTCCATATTTCACCATTTATACAAAATGACTAAAATTTATGTTAAAACTCATAAAGAAGTGTAGTTTATCCTTACCTTAAGTGAAGAGACCCAAAGGAGATGAAGAGAAAAACCCACGATGCTCCAAAGTCCAACTTTTTCGGATAAAAGTGTAGACCTTGACAAGCTCTAACTTTTTCTCCAAAGCACAAGGGTGAAAATCCTAACGGATCTAGATGAAATCCAAGAGAGACAGAAAAAAAATAGAGAGAGAAGCTCATGAACAAGACTTTTGGAAAGTCTTAGAGAGAGAGAGAGAAGAAAAAATGGTTGAAAATGACCTCTTCACGGACTGAAATACGCGCAGTCCGCTCGAGCCGTGGGAATCCCAGCTC
Source organism: Camellia granthamiana (assembly GCA_036172215.1). NCBI lineage: Eukaryota > Viridiplantae > Streptophyta > Magnoliopsida > Ericales > Theaceae > Camellia > Camellia granthamiana. The sequence goes on along the minus strand of CM069909.1, from coordinate 13,068,953 downwards.
GAGCGTCAGACACAGCCTTCCGCTCGAGCGTGAAATCGGACGCTCGAGCATCGGAAGCACACTTCCAGCATCTGCAGCCCTGCAAAAATGCTGAAGGCTGAAGAATTCTGCTCGAGTGTAAGAATGACCGCTCGAGCGTAAAAGCAAATAAAGTGAATCCCATTCGAGCGTCGGAAGTCCCGCTCGAGCGGGGAGACCAAAATCTGGGCAACACAGGTTTTAAAAGAAAAGCCACCAACCCGATCCAAACTTACCCAACACATTCCACAATTCAAATACAAGGAATTAAAGGATGGAAATAAGATATCGACAACAACAACCAACCATGGAACCCGAGTTCGGAATACGATAAATGAAGGGGAAAAATCGAAATCACTATAACCTTCCCCCCTTAAAGAATTTCGTCCCTGAAATTAGATATATAAGTTTCAAAATTGTGATCTTTTCAATTCTCAATATAATTCAATACAACATTTATCAACATGATCCACTACCGATCATCCCATCTCTTCTCAAGAGAACAACTTTACAAATATAACTCAATATGCATTATCAACATGCATTTCTTTGAATTTTAACCAATTTCAATATACAAACCTTACAATTCCATAACATATGCAATGTTAAAAACATATTCTCATCTCTATAACACATTCAACATATACAATGTTAAATTAAGCTCATTTCTTTGCAACATACGCAACATTTTCAATACTTCCATAATAAAAAACATATACAATGTTCTTAGAATTCATTACAAAACAAAATTCTCAATATGAGCTCAAACATCCACAAATAGGTCCGGATATTTCTCTCGAACCTCCAATTCACGTTCCCAAGTGGCTTTCTCAACTCCGTGATGTTTCCACAATACCTTAACCAAGGGGATTGTCTTGCCTCGCAAGACTTGGTCCCGCCTATCCAAGACCCTCACTAGTCTCTCCTCATACGAAACATCCTCATCTACCTCGAAGTCGGTCCAATCCAATACATGCGATGGGTCCTGCTCGTACTTTTGAAGCATACTAACATAAAACACGTCATGTACTCCGGATAACTGCGACGGTAAAGCTAAACGGTACGCAACCTCCCCAATCCGAGGGGACAACTTCTCATTCTTCCCAAACCTCATCAAGCCCCGCCTAGGTGATATTTTCAGAAAGACATGATCACCCACCTCGAATGACAAAGGTCTCCTCCTACGGTCGGCATAACCCTTTTGGCGACTCTGGGCTGTAACTAGTCTCTTACGGATAAGTCTAACTTTTTCTGTCGTTTCTCATGCCAACTCCGGACCCAACAAAGGTGAATCACCCACCTCGACCCAACACACTGGAGATCTACACGGTCAGCCATACAAAGCCTCAAACGGTGCCATGCCAATGCTCGATTGGAAACTATTGTTATAGGCAAACTCCACTAAGGGCAAGTGCCTCTTCCACGACCCTTTAAAGTCAAGGACACAGCCTCGAAGCATATCCTCAAGGATCTGAATAGTACGCTCAGACTGCCCGTCAGTCTGAGGATGGTAAGCCGTGCAAAGGTCAATCTAGTGCCTAAGGCACTCTGCAGACTCTACCACAATCTAGCAGTAAAACACGGATCTCTATCTAAGATGATGGACACTAGGACCCCGTGCAACCTCACTATGTCCCGAATATACAAGTCGGCAAGATGATCTACCGAATCTCTCACGCACATAGGAATAAAGTGTGCTGACTCAGTCAACCGGTCCACTACCACCCAAATGGCATCACTGCCCCGTTGAGTCCTCGGAAGACCCACGACAAAATCCATCATGACGTGCTCTCACTTCCATTCAGCAATAGGCAAGGGTTGCAACAAACCCACTGGCCTCTGATGTTCAGCCTTCACTTGCTGACAAGTAAGGCACTTGGACACAAAAACTGCCACATTTTTCTTCATCCCTCTCTACCAAAACTGGCGACTTAGATCATGATACATCTTTGTGCCTCCCGGATGCACCGCAAGGTGTGAATGGTGAAACTCTCGAAGTACTTCCTCTCGGCAAGACTCCGGCACAAACAAGCGGTTTTGGTACCTCACACTCAGGTTAGGATACACAGTCAAGCCCTTCTCTACCTTCCCACTAGAGATCTTCTCCCGGAGGGATTCTACCTCAAGGTCACCTCTCTGTGCCTCTAACACTCGATTCACAAGTTTAGGCTACAGACTCAACAGACTCGCCCAGATGCAAGTCAAACTCACCAAGTGCACCCAACATCTCCCATTCCCAGATAGCATAGCAATACAAGCTACATCACTAATGGACTTCTTACTAAGGGCATCGGCCACAACATTGGCCTTCCCCGGATGATAGTGCAACTCAAAGTCATAATCCTCAATGAACTCCATCCACCTCCTCTGCCTCAAATTTAAGTTTTTTTGTGTAAACAGATACTTCAAACTCTTATGATCCGAGAACACCTCGAATCTCTCACCAAAAAGGTAGTGCCTCCAAACCTTCAATGCAAATATCACAACTGCCAACTCTAGGTCATGCGTAGGGTAGTTTATCTCATGTGTTTTCAATTGACGTGAACCATAGGCTACTACTTTCCCCTCTTATATCAATACACAACCTAAACTCTCTCGTGAGGCATCACAATACACTGCATAACCCAAACCTCTCTCCGGAATAATCAAGACTAGAGCGATGGTAAGTCTAACTTTAAGCTCTTGGAACGACTTTTCACAAGTCTCACTCCACACAAACTTGACCCCTTTTCACGTCAATCTAGTCAAAAGCCAAGCTAGCCTGGAGAAGTCCTTTACAAACCGACGGTAATAACCGGCCAATCCCAGAAAACTGTGAATTTCAAAGACACTCTTAGGCTGTGCCCAGTCCTGCACTACCTCTATCTTGGTTGAATCAACTGACACCTCTTCCCCAGATATCACATGGCCTAAGAACTTAACCTCTTTCAGCCAGAACTCACACTTCCCAAACTTAGCTTACAGCTTATGTGGGCTCTAAGCAACTCGAGCACCACTCTCAAGTGTTCCTGGTGCTCTTTCTCAGAAGGTGAATAAATCAGAATGTCGTCAATGAAGACGACTACAAAGTGATCTAAGAATTCCCGGAAGATCCGGTTCATCAAGTCCATAAACACAGCCGGTGCATTGGTGAGCCGAAAAGGCATCACCAGAAACTCAAAATGGCCATACCATGTACCGAATGCCGTCTTCGGGATATCTTCCTCCCTCACCCTCAACTGATGGTAACCCGATCTCAAGTCTATCTTAGAGAAACAACGGGACCCTTTCAACTGGTCAAACAAATCATCTATACGAGGCATATGGTACTTGTTCTTAACCGTAGCCCAATTCAACTTTCGATAGTCAATACAATGTCTCAAAGCTCCATCTTTCTTTTTAGCGAAGAGGGCCGGTGCTCCCCAAGGCGAAGTACTAGGGCGGATAAAGCCCTTATCTAATAACTCCTGGAGTTGAATCTTCAACTCACTTAACTCGGCTAGGGCAAAATGATACGGTGCCATAGAAATCGGTGCCGTGCTAGGCACTAAGTCAATAGAGAACTCGATCTCTCGATGGGGTGGTGTAGATACCCCATTTTTGACCATCCTCAAGACTTGGACATCATCGTTTGAACACTCGATGATCACCCTTGTTCGTGTTCGTTTTGAGTTCTCCGAGGTCCCGGTCGCGCGCCTTGCCTCAAGACCTCTCAACTTGACTGTTTTGTGCTTAGTTGTGGACCAAGCATTTATGTTTCTATTTTTGAGAGAAGAGGGTGGCTTTTTTGCCATTTCCTCAACCCACCGGCTATGGTTTGAGGTCAACGGCCATAATTTCTTGCTACCGGCCAATTGTATTGGCCGACCGGCACTGTATTTGGTCGGCCGGCCATGTGTGTTGGTCGACCGGCCCCTTTGTCTAGCCGAGACCTTTTCTTTACCCTTTTCAGGCATTGTGCATGCCAGTTGTACCAGCTGGTGAGCACAAATTCTGCTCTCCATACACGTGTATGGAGGGATTTCATTCTTACACTTAGCTTCCCTTGGAAGCTTAGAATTGGAATTCCTATAAGAGGAGGACCTCCCCTCCCTTTCCAGGGGTTGAACAACCTGTGATAAAAAATATATATCACTCTCTCTCTATATCTCCCATTCTTTCTACATTTGTGTGTGTATTAGTGTTCTAAAGAGGTTTTTGTTCTTAGTTTTGCACTAAGACACCTAGTGTTACACTATACTTTGGTTGCTGAGGTTTTAAGGGGTTGATTTCAGAGTTTTTGAGTTGGTTTTTGATCAAAAGGAGGTGCTGGAGTTGGTGTTCTTGAAGTGGTCTTCAAGGGTGAGAACTTAACCTTTTATTTCCCATTTTTGCTTAAGGTTTTAGACCTATTTGCATATTGTTTCGAGCTTAGTGTATAACTGATAAAAGTTCTGTATTTTCATGCTTGTTATAGTTGCTTAAGGTCATTTTGGTGTTGGGGGTTGTCTACCCCCTCTTAAGCCTTGTTTGACCCCTTTTTGTGCCTTCCTCTTTGGGCTTTGGAACCCTTCATGTATTGACCTTCTCACCAATGAAATCTAGAGGATTTTTAGTGGTGGAAAAGTGATTTTGAGGTCTTGTATAGGGGAGGGACACCCCTCTCTCTTTATGACTCATTTGCCTACATTTAGGGCTCATAAAGGTAGCATGTTTGCATAGCTTTATTTGGCTCCATTTCAGAGGGTATTTGGTGTTAGTTTATCATGTTAGACCTCTGTTTCATGTTGGTTTGATGGCCTATTGTATGCATCATACACTTGCTTTGTAATCCCCTCTATTGTCATAACATGTACTATGCATTTAGACCATCATGCTTGCATGTTTTAGCTTGACTTCATGAAGCTTTTAGCCATGTTGTGACATGTTTAAGTTCTTTTTGGTGTTGATTCAGTCACGTTTGCCATATTTTGTATAGCCACCATGTATCCTAGCTTGTTAGCTTTGAGTGTGTGAGTCATGAGCATGCTTTATTTGGGTTATTTCAGTGATTTGGAATCACTTATCATGCTATTTCAGTCCATGCTCCATGCTTGTATGCTTGCATTTACCATCCTTTCAATGCTTTGATGAGTTGTTCTTTTGTGCCTTAAAATAGGTCATTGTGCATGCCTCTTTATTTAAGTCCTTGGGCTGCCATATCAGTGGGTTTTGGGGCTCCTTTTGGCATATTATAGCTTTGATTTTCTTTGAATAATCCATGCCGTGTGTGGTTGAGGTAGTTGTATTGGAGTGCTTTTTTTGTGGCCTTGAATGCCCTTTGTTTTGCGCCCTTTTCTTAGCATGTTTTTTGGCTTTGTTCCATGCATGTTTTAGCCTTATTTTGGTTTGCCCTGGGACTGTTTTAAGTCATCTTGGCTCTTTGGGACTTGGTTGATATGGCCATGGTTTGAACTCCTTTGTTAGTCTTGAGTTTTGGGCTTTATTGCATGCCTTACTTGCATGGCTTGGTTGATTTGGCATCATCCTTTACACATTTTCAGAGCTTGTCATGTTTGTGATTTGTCCATATATGTCTCTTCTTAATGTGCTTGAGAGTCGACTCTTTTCATGCCTAAGTGTTGGGCCTTCACATGTGCACGTTTGGGTGTGTTTGTCCATCATTTCTTGGCCCTTTGGCCACTGTTTTGGACACGGCTGAGGCCTATCCATCCTTAGTGTAAGTCCATGGATCATGCATTTATGTATTGTTGTAGGCTTACCGCATTGCATGCTGTCGCATCCTTGTGGTTGGTATCATTGTTGCATGCCTATGACTTTGTGTATTCCCATATCTAGGTTGCATTGTAGTATTGCATACTTATTGCATTGCCATGATGTTTGCATGTTAGGTTGCATCACATTGTATTTGACATACTCATGTTACATTGCCTTACATTCCCATGTTGCATTGCATTGGTTACATGCTTTGCATTGTATATGGCATACATACATTGCATTATGTTTGGTTTGGGGTGTCAAACTAAACATGAGGAATGAGGGACGTTCGTACTTGAAGTGACAAAACGTACCTCAATCCTCAGTCGCCGACACTCTTGATTCGACATGATAGAGTGTGTAGCATTCATTTGTTTTGTTGCATTCATTCATATTGATTTGTACACTTGACATCTTTGGCCATCATGCATCGAAATGAGTGATTGGTGACCCGAGGGTCGAGAGCCATACTCCCTGGAGTTCTTAGTATGATAGGGAGGGTGGTCGTGCATACATTGTCTTGTAAATGCCTTGCCATGCACTGTCTGTCCTCTGCTGCAGCAAAACCAGTGTTCTGCACGAATAAATGGCCGGTCGGCCACTTTCAGTGCCGGCCGACTACCAAAATCAAGCCGGTGATCCCATTTTTGGTCGATGACCATATTTCCATGGTCGGTGGTGTTTTATCTTGGCCGGTGGCATCCCAAAGTGCTTAGGGAGTGGTTCAGAAGCAACCTTAGGATTTTCACAATTCTCAGAGGTGCAGAACAGTGCAAACAGAGACAACATGTGGCATGGCAACGGGTTTCCGAGCAAGGCGAATCGAGCATGCATCATCCAATTATTTCGAGGCGGAGCTGCGGCGGCCTTTTGAATTTCATACTTAGTTTATTTTGTAATTAATTTGTTAATTAATTAAGGGTCTGTAATAATTAATTAGCTAGAGTAGTTAATTATTTATTTGGTTTGTATTATTCTTTTGGACCCTCCGTTGAGAGTGTAATAAGTGTGCGTGCGTGTGTGCATGTCTTCCAACCCCACGTCTTTCTCCCTTTTATTTACTAGCTTATGATGGTTAGTTTAGGGCATGTTTCAATTAGTATCTTTATGCTCACATGTTTGCATTCATTCATCTGTCTTGCATGCACCAGGCTCGGCGCATCATACTAACTGCACAGTATTTCAATTCCAACTTGAATACGTGTATCGACTTGTCGCATTTCATATATCATCTTAGATTAGCCGAGCCTATTTTATTCGCATTTTGCATGCATTGCATTAGCCATTCCAACATGAACTAGGATCATGCATGATTTCTAACCAGTTCCCTGTTTTGGCTTGGAGTACTCGGTAAGCTTTTATGTTTTAGCATCTTGCATGAGTGTGAGTGATTGCCATGACAGCATGCTTGCCATGAAGCTATTTGCTTATGTGATATAACTGCCTGAATGCTTGTGGGTGAAGGTTGGATTGCTTGAATTGGGACAATTCATTGAAATCCGTATTTAGCCTACTTACGAGTAGCAAACCTCAAACCGTTTTCCAAACAAACGGATATGCGATGCTTTGTTCCAATTTAGGCGATCTAGTCTATACTTGTATACTGTGCGCATCACGTAGTAAACTCTAGGCTGATAATCGGAATAAGAATACATGTGTTTTCAAAAACAAGATATCATGTTTAGTAGTGGCCAATCTTTGATCGGGTGAGCGGGGGTACTCATAGCTGACCTTCCCCAATCGTACCCAAGTTCCCGAGCCGAGGCAACTTTGGTGATGACGGACACGTGGCCTTAGGCACGAGTCAGGGTTTCCTAAATTCCCCCCAAAACAAAATATTTAAGTGGGGACTCTGTATCTGGCAAAGCAGTCCATGTTTGGCACTCCTTTCTAAAAATCTATTTTTTTAAAACGATTTGTCGGATTTGGATTCTTTGGTGATTTATCGGTCTCGCATTGCACTTTGTGGGATTAGATTCAGAACCGTGACATTTGAGTCCGAACTGTAGTAAGCCCAATGAACAAAATGAGATTTTTCCCGGGACGTTCGGGTGCGTCTACAGTTTCTGGCAACTCTGCAGGTATCAGAATGTGGCGACTCTGCGGGTAAACTAACAAGATCCTCGGGAAAGACGTCCGAGTACTCACAAACCACTTTGGGCAATTCAGTCCAGGTCTCATCACACTCATTACTCATACAGTTAGCGAGAAGATAACTAAGCTCACTCCGCTCTCGCGGATCATACACCGGTGGTAACACCCTACCAACTCGATCTCCCAAGAAATGAAAACAATCCCCGCTCAAGGAACATACAGTAACCCTCTGGTGATAACAGTCTATAATAGCCCGGTATGACGATAGCCAGTCCATACCCAAAATCCCATCAAACCCAGACATATTCATTACTACAAAAGAAAATGGAAACTGGCGGTCGGCAACCTCTATATCACAGCCCTGACACCCCTGTTTCAAAATCAACTCACCTCCAATAGGTGACACTACACAAATAGGAGATGCTAACTGCGCCAACTCCAATCCCAAAACAGATGCAAATGCAGAAGATTTAAAAGAGTGAGATGCACCCGTATCAATTAACATATTAACAACCGAGTTGCAAACCCAAAAGGTACCTCTCACAACTGATGGAGCCAGTATAAGATCTGGCGCTGTAACAACATACACACGCCTAGTAGGTCTCTGATCTACCTGCTCACCTCTCGGAGCATAAGACTGCTGCACAGATTGAGCCGAAGAGGCTTCCTAATTGGCCCTCGAGGCCTGAACTGACTGAGCCGGCTGATGACTCTGTGTCTGCCTCGAACCAGATGCACCAGATGTGCCACTCAACTGCAGGCAAAACCTCTTCAGGTGCCCCGCCTGCCCACACTGATAACAAGTAAGCAGCTGACCTCTGCCCTGACTCTGACTCTGAAAACGAGCTGAAGAAGAAGCTGCTCTCTGCCCTCCTCCCCTCTGTGGGCAAGCTGGAGACTTGTGGCCCAGCTGACCACATTTGTAACAAGTAATATCTCCCTGACCGCCTCTCCTAGAACCCGAACTCGGTACTGGAAAGGTAGATCTAGAATGTGCTCCCTGGGACTGCTGAGGGTTAGAACCCCTCTGCCTTTTACCATCCCCCTGACCCTCCTAACTTCTCCTGGAGCCCCTCATCCTCTCCTCCTCAGCATGCATGATGGTCTTAAGATGGGTTGCAGCCTCCACAAGGCACCCATAATCCCTAATCATGGAACCTTCAACTCTAAACATGAGCCCAGTCTGTAACCTCTTCTCAAATTCCAGACAGCGGCGTTCCTCAGTCGCCACTAACTTGGGTGCAAACCTAGATAAGCTAGTAAAGGTGGCCTCAAACTCCGCCACTGGTGTACTTAACTGCTTAAGCTGAGAAAACTGATCCCTCAACTTTTCTCTCACTATAGTCGGCAAATACTTGTCCTGGAAAGCTTCAACAAATGCCTCACAAGTCCCTCAAATGCGCCCCCGCGCATACTTCCACCATTGACCCGCGTCTCTTTTTAACTGGAAGGACGCCAAGGTCACTCTCAAACCTCCGTCTTCGATGCCAAGCATCTCAAACGTCTTTATCATCTGCTCTAGCCACTCGTCAGCCTTCATTGGCTCTTTAGGGTCCCCCAAAAACTCATCCGGATTCTACCGGAAGAACTCCCTCTTCAGAAAGAACGGCCCTGTCTCAATTACATGGGCCTGGACTTGATTATCAGCCCTGAGAATGTCCATAGACTCCCTTAAAGCTCCTGCCATCTCGCGGGCTAAGGCGCCCATGACCTGCTGTCTCACTGGCTCGGCCACAATGGCCTGACCAATTCCCTCCTCCTGCGCCGGAATTTCATCCGGTATAGGCACCTCCTGCCTCCTAGGCCTACCACGCCTACCACTACGTCCTCGTCCTAACATCCTAATAAAGGTAACAAGGACATTAGCACATTCACAAACGTGCCGAAGCTATTTCACTCGCGTCTTAATACAATGGACAACTATAATTCACTTCACGTAAGCACATAATCACATAAGCACTTACGAATTTCATTTTCGAATAGTGACCATCCCGTGGTGTTGCTAGAGTTCCAGCTAGAAATGGCAGTGATCAAGTGTCTTTCCAACAGGACTCCTAGAAACCCAAGGATCCAATCAACATCCTAGAAACTAAATTCCATACCCATTTAGTCACATAAACATGTTATCACGTAAGCACATAAAATTACACTTAAGTCTCTAACAAGCACGACAAACCTATTGTGGTACTAACCACTTCCCACGTACCCAAAGTATTCAAACCCGGTACGCTCTGATACCAAGTTGTAACGCCTTCAAAAAAAAAAAAAAATACATAAATCAATCATTTATAAGATTCCAAAATCATAAATGAGATATTATATTTCTATTCATCAGAGTATTTTTTACAAAAAGTATTACATGTTGACAACAAAAATAAATGCCCTACGGACTTACAAACTTTCCAAATCAACACTTGGTTTCAACAAAAGAGAGTTCTAACTCTTAACATATTAAGCCATTGGCTTGAATTGCATGTAATACAAAAGATAACCACACAAAAAAATAAGACTTCAGTTTCTAAACCTCTCAAGCTACAACCTTGGAGGCGGCATATCACCTGTACTTGAAAATGATGTCCCATATAGGGTGAGTCAAAGCCCAGTAGAGATACGCTAAACATAATATGAGAACTAACTAAAACATTAGCATTCGATAAATGTTTAACAGTTCGAAACTATCGTAACCCCCTTTCCATAATCGATCAACACAGATTTCCATACATCCATTTACATTTACAATCATGTTTCAATTCATTCCCATTTCTTTATCTCAATCAAATCAACAACATAGTACATTATTTATCCAAATAATTCAAAATGAGACTACAACTCATATTATCAACACTTTTATCATCAACAATTTCAAATGAGATTATAACTCATAAAGACAACACTTCAATTCATTAACATCATTCAGATGTATATAAGATTTCGGGACTTTCACCCTCGACACTCCGGTCAACTTAATTATCAATGGAGTCCATCCCCTATCTTCTCCCAAACAATGGAGTACATCCCCTATCTCCTTCCAAACCATGGAGTACATCACCTATCTCCTCCCAAACAAAGATACATATGCAATGTATATAAACACTTTATCATATACAATGATCATTTAATGCACATATTCAATGTGTTGTTCCAACCGTCATATTCAATGACATATTCCAGGTGATTAGTTTCAGTTTACCTAATCATCATGCAGTGTCTACAACAATCAAGACTATTCTCCACCGATAGCCCAAAACAATTATTTCTAAACAGATAATAAATTTATCAAATAGATAAATTATCCACATTTTCATAGGTGAGTGATTAATCAATCCAACTACACCATTTAATCTCAATTCTATCCAATTTCATGATTTTCAAATCAATTTCATATTCCCACAATTACCAAATTAATTATACAAATTAACCAATTACATTTAATTAGGGCACTTTCCCCTTTTTCTCAACTTTAGCCCTAAGGCTCAATTTCCTCAATTTTATACCAATAATCCCATTTTCCAAGGTCTCACATAGACATGGAGCTCAACAATCGAAATCCCCCTTTCTATAATTTCAAATTCAAACCCTAACCTTCTAAAATCTCCATATTTCACTATTTATACAAAATGACTAAAATTTATGTTAAAACTCATAAAGAAGTGTAGTTTATCCGTACCTCAAGTGAAGAGACCCAAAGGAGATGAAGAGAAAAACCCAAGATGCTCCAAAGTCCAACTTTTTCAGATCAAAGTGTAGACCTTGATAAGCTCTAACTTTTTCTCCAAAGCACAAGGGTGAAAATCCTAACAGATCTAGATGAAATCCAAGAGAGAAGGAAAAAAAATAGAGAGAGAAGCTCAAGAACAAGACTTTTGGAAAGTCTTAGAAAGAGAGAGAGAAGAAAAAATGGTTCAAAATGACCTCTTCACGGACTGAAATACGCACAGTCCGCTCAAGCATGGGAATCCCATCTCGAACGTTAGACACATCCTTCCGCTCGAGAGTGAAATCACACGCTCGAGCATCGGAAGCACACTTCCAGTATTTGCAGCCCTGCAAAAATGCTGAAGGCTAAAGAATTCCGCTCGAGCGTCAGAATGGCCGCTCGAGCGTAGGAGCAAATAAAGTGAATCCCGCTCGAGCGTCGGAAGTCCCGCTCGAGCGGAGAGACCAAAATCTGGGCAACACAGGTTTTAAAAGAAAAGCCACCAACCTGATCCAAACTTACCCAACACATCCCATAATTCGAATACAAGGAATTAAAAGATGGAAACAAGATATCGACAACAACAACCAACCATGGAACCCGAGTTCGGAATACGATAAATGAAGGGGAAAAATCGGAATCGCTATACGGGTAATATGCTAGTACCTATAATTGTTAAGACTTATCTCATTCTTTCAGGTTTTCAAAAAATAAAAAATAAAATAAAATAAAATTCTCTTCCAAAACTCTCTAAATTTAGAAGGAAGAACATTTTCTCTATAGCGATCTTCGTTTTGTGTTGCATTCCGGTCTCGAGTTTCATGGTTTAAATATTGTTATCCATGTCTTTTCTTCCTTTTACTCCTTGAGTTTGAGTATTGGAACGCCTTCGACGTGTTTGGAACAGGTTGGTTGCAGGTGGGTCTAGATGGTTGTCACCCAGGTTTTAGCTTCTTTGCTGGAGCGAAGCTTCTTGCGCTCAAGTGAGGACACCTTTTTGTGTCTGGTTGCTCAAGCAAGAACTCTTAAGCTCGAGTGAGATTTGTGATCTCCCAGTAATTCGTTTAGACTTGCAAATGTTCTCAGAGGGTATTGTCGCTCGCTCGAGCGAGAACTGAGTTCTCGCTCGAAGCGACAGCTTGCGCCAATACCTCTGAGAACATTTGCAAGTCTAACGAACTTACTGGGAGATCACAAATCTCACTCGAGCTTAAGAGTTCTTGCTTCGAGCGACAACTCCTTCGCTCGAGTGAGCCTCGCGTATATCAGTTCGTAGCAGCTTATTTTTGTATCACTTTCTAGTATCTTTTCTCACAAAAACCCTAATTTAACTCTCTCTCTCTCTCTCTCTCTCTCTCTCTCTCTCTCTCTCTCTCTTTCTCTACCTTTTGGCCAAAATTCTTTGATCTCTTCACCCTAGTGCTTCTGGATAAAGGGTAGAGCATCTTGAGAACTCCATTCTCATCCGATTGGAAGTTGATTTCGTCCATTTCAAAGTTTCTCCACTTCTCCTTTGGGCTTCTACACTTGAGATAGGGATATTCTACACTTTAAATATGGGTTTTAACCAAGCTATTTGTTGTTAAGTATAAATGGTGAGATTTGGAGATGATTTGGAAAAATCTAGGGTTTGGATCCAAAATAAAAAGGGGATTTTTATGTTGCGTTACATAAATGTTTATGGGGTCTTGGATAGGAGGCTATCTTGTGTTTAAATGGTAGATTTAAACCTTTGGGTTGATATTTGGGAAAATGGGAAATTTGCCCTAATTATGTTGGAATAATTATTTTGAGTAACTAATGAAATTGGTATGAGAAATGTTAAATTAGAAGGGCATATGAATGAATGGTGTAGTTGGATTTGATTAATCACTTCCCTATGGAAATTTGATGAATTATCTGTTATAAAGATCGTATATTTGTTTAGAAATATCTGTATTAGGCTATCGGTGGAGGATAGTCATGATTGTTATAGAAATTGCATGAGGATTAGGTGATTTGAAACTAATCATTTGGATTATGTCATTGAATATGACGGTATGTTGAGACATTGAACTTACGTTGTTGATAGTCATTGAATATGACGATACTTGTTGTAGACATCCCATTTTGACTAGCCCTAAGACTTGGGCGCTTTCTGTTGATTACCCAATGATAACAATCAGAATGTGTTCCTCAGCAGTCCTCAACAAGAAAAATAGAATTTGAGCTTTAATCCCAACCTTCACACATTTTTGGCCAAACTATTTTAGACCTTAAAACCCTCTTTTCAAAATATTTTTCCAAATGTTTCTACGATGTTCCGAGACTCCCATTTCAATTAAAATATTACACTTTTCAATAAACCGAGTAAGGACACAGTAGAAATAAATGGAAGGGAAGTGAACTCTTTAAAAAATATATATATGTATATATATTTAAAAACATCTTCTTTATAGGTTTGGATTTGAAGGAAATATGAGGGGATGGAAGAAAACTGGTTTAGGGAAAGAATGAGCATCAAATTGTTAAGAACGAAATAAACAGCCTTCACTAAATTAGGTATATCTCTTTATACACTAGGATTTTAAATGTGAGGTCACCGCCATTGGAAAGGAGACTTCTGGGGATTCGATTTAGACCCAAGAATAACTTAAAACCAAGTTCGAATAAGGGAGATATGCCCATTTGAAGTTGGGCTTGAGAGCAGATTTTGTTGACTTGACCCAAGAGAAATGAACAGCCTTCATTAAATTAGGCATATCTCATTGTACACTTGGAATTTAGATGTGAGACTACCACCATTGGAAAGTAGACTTCTGGGACTTCAATTTGGACCCAAGAACCACCTAAAACCAAGTCCATATAAGGAAGATATGCTCGTTTGAAGTTGGGCTTAATAGCAAATTTTGTTGACTCGGCCCAAAACAACAACAGCCCCATTTTTCTTGGTTTTGGTTTGGTTGGGACAGCCCATTTACCTATTTTCTGATCCATTGAAGTGCACCCACTCATCCTCCATTATCTCCACTCATCCTCCATTGTCAGAAAAAGGTTTTGTTTGCATCCCTAAAGGAGTATCCCATGCAACCACCTTGAAAATTTGCCCTCCTATTACATTCTTGTCTCCTACCTTGTCTCCCACCTTCTCCATTATCTTCACTCATCCTTCATTACCTCCACTTATCCCCCATTGTCAAAAAGAGATTTTGTTTGCATTCATAAAGGAGTATCTCATGCAACCACCTTGAAAATTTTCCCTCCTATCACATTCTTGTCTCCTACATTGTCTCCCACCTTCTTTTTGACCTTCACTCTCCCTCATTGCCTATATAGAATGATCATATTATAAGTGTAACGATCCAGAATTTTTCCCTTTGTTCAAGCGGGGGAGTCGACGCTCGAGCTGACTTGAGAGGCTCCTAGCACTTTTGCAGTCTGTCCGAAATTCTGAGAGTTATGAATTCCCGCTCGAGCATAGGAGTGGTCGCTCAAGCGGGCGGCTTTGTTGGTCTATACGCTAGAGCGCAAGATTAGGTGCTCGAGCAGTCTGCCTGGTTGAGTATGAATTTTTGAGACTAGTGGGATTGTTTTTTGACCTTTTATTATTATGTTTGGAGCCTCCCTATTTTATTTTGGGGTATTGATTGAAGTGGTAACATGATGGTAAAGTAAGATTGGACCAAAAACTTTAATTCAGATAATTTTCCTATGAATAGCCATCACTCTTTTGCCCTTTTCTTTTTCCACACTTTGAATTTGGATATGAGGCTAGAACCATTGGAAAGCTTGTTTCCGGTGGTTCGATTTGGACACAAGAACGACCTAAAATGGAGTCCGGATGAGAGAGAGTTATACCCGTTTGAAGTTTAAGTATCTGTGTTGGAAGCAGGTACACTCGAGCGTGGAAAGCGACACTCAAGCGGACTGCGTGAATTCAGCAAGATTAAAAGTACTTTTCTAGATCATTCTTCACACCTTTATCCTCTCTCTTCATCCCTCTCACCCTTAGCCCGAAAACCCTATAGATTACCTTCGATTCTTCAAAGATTTGGGCAAGATCCCTTGCAAAAAAGTGAAGAAGGCGTGAAGATCTCACTTTTTAACCGATTGAAGTTTGGATTTGTGAAGGAATCTCTTCAAAGCTTTGCTCTTTTGCTTGATTCTTGAGGTAGGGGTCCTAGTTCTTCTTCAATACTTGCATTAATAGATAGATTTGTGGTATTTTGATTATATAAATACAAAATCTACATTTTTAAGCATGTAGTGTTACATCTTGAGAATTGGGGGTTTAGGGTTTGAAGTGTTGGGGTTCAATTGTTGGGTTAGGATTGTGGATTATGAACCTTAGGTGTATAATCAATGGGAAGATTGGAATAAAAAGTAGTGGTGTGAGAAGTTTTAATTTTTCTTGAAAGTCTTGATTTTTCTTGAAAACCCTAAGTTGACTCATGAAGAAAATTAATGATTTTGCCTAAATTGAAATTAGAATCATGGAATTGAGAGGTTGAATTATATATATATACAAGTTTAATTGAATTTTGGAAGTGTTTGAAAATTATGTTAAAAATTAGCGAATGAATCTTTATTATGGATATTGTAAATCATACTAATATATGAAATGAAATTTGGAGAAAAAGATTTGTTAATGATATGGATGACATGAGCCTTGGGATGAAATGATGAAATAGAGATTTAAGAGTTCACCTTGAATTATGTTGAATTGTATGATTATGTTGAATTGTGTTGAATCATGTTGCGTTGTGTTGGGTTTGTTGAGTTGTATTGAGTTGAGTTGTGTTGGGTTGTGTTGAGGTTGTGTTGGGTAGTGTTGCATTGGTACCCGTGCGGGGAGTTGAAAAAGGTTTTTGGGAGCCTACGTCCCGTCGTATAGTAGCCGGCAAATGTGGGGGTGGTTTTGAATTAAAGGTGCCCAATTGCCCTGTCTAGGCTTATCGCTGGACGAATGTGGAAAAAATGATTTTTGGGTGTCCACACAATCCCGCCGTATAGTAGCCGGCAAAAGTGAAAAAATGATTTTTGGGTGTCCACACAGTCCTGCCGTATAATAGTCGGCAAAAGTGGAAAAACAGATGGTTTTCAAAAATATTTTGGGTGCCCACGTCCCACCGTATAGTAGCCGGCAAATGTAGGGGATGGTTTTAAAAAGTTGAAAAATGGTTTTTGGAGAAATATGATTTTTGGAAGAAAATGGTTTTTGAGAAAATGTTTTTTTTTTTTGGAGTTCACTTCCCGCTGTATAGTAGCCAGCGAAAGGTGGAAAGTGTTATAAATTAGGTGCTAACAATCCCACCGTAGTAAGTTGGCAAAATGTGGATTGTGTTGAGATGTGTGTTGAATTGATGATGTTATTTGTGACTTGTGATGAATCTGTGAAATTGCAAATTGATGTATAATTTGGTATAAAGAGGAAATGCACATAGACATTATTTGTAAAGAATGGGACCTAAAAGTGGGTAAGTGGATTATGGATTGGTGATGGTGAACTTAATGAATTAGTTGTGACAACAAAGGTAACTTATGAGTGTTGTTTGTAAATAAATGAAGGACTGAATTAAAAGGGGGTTTATTAATCTTGTATTATCTTGAATTGAAATTTGAGAGTGCAAATAACGGTGTGAATTGAGTATAGGAGAATTGTTCGTAAACCAAAGAGGAAACTTGAACTTGAAGTTATGGAGTTCTAAATAAATATAATGAGTAGAAAGGAAGAATGAAAGAAAAAGAGGAAAAATAAAAAATGGAAATTAAATGAGAAATATTTTGGGAATTGGTTAATAATTTTTAAATGATGTTGTTTCTCAAATATGTTTGTTTCACAAGGATCTATGATTTTCTAAGGTTAAGGGATAATTTTTAATGGCTGAAGGTTTTTCTTAAAAGCGTTTAAATAATATTTGAGAAAAAAGTACCTTATGATATTTTACAATTATAAAATGTCACTCTACTATATGGTATCACCCTGCATGGATGATCATTTCTATCTGTGTGTTAGTTATTGATTCAGAACTATAAGATTCCTACTGGACATTAGTGCTCACCTCTTTGTTGTTTTATCTTTTTACAGGAAGAAAGTTTGGATTCTTTAATTGAAGAGTTATGGAGTCCTTGAGTCCCTTTGTATAACTTCATAGTTGATATAAGGGAAATGGATCTTGTATTTGTATTTATTTATTTGTACCTTCAAAATAGGAGATTGGCATGTATTGTTGTCATTATAATATTCATTGACAGAGAGATAACATGCATTATTTTGTTTCTATTACTCAAGGGTAACAGATATTTAAAAAAAAAATGGACCTAAATTAAAGGCTTTGTTAATGTTTTTGTGTAATTAAAACTTGGAGCGTTTTAGTAAGAGAGAGGGAGAACCACGAAATTGAAGAGAAAAGAGTAAGAAAAGAGAGAAAAAAAGAGAGAAAAATTGAGTTTTGGAGCCAAAAATACTCCCATCTTCCATATTCATCCCATACCTTCCATACAAACAGAAATTCCATCTTTTCTACACCCAAAACTCCTCCAAAAATTCTGAAATAGCTAAATTTTAGTAGTGATTGATCAAAGGAAAGAGTAAGTGTTGTTGAAAGTAAGAAAAAAAATAAGAGAGTTAGCCACTTTTCCACCATACATACCCAAAGTTCCATTCTAGTTTCAAATTGAGGATTGATAACACACTTTCTAAACTTGAGGGTAATCAAGAGGAAGTTTGGAAATCAAGAAGTTCAATCTTTCTTTGGAAGGTGAGTTTCTAGTATTTCATTTCTTATATTTTCTATCTCATGTTTATTTTCTTGCTTTTTATTTCATAGTGTTTTGTTATAATCCAAGTGGTTTGTTTATCTCATATTTATTTTCTTACTTTATATTTCATAGTGTGTTGTTGTAATTTAAGTGGTTTGTTTAACTCATAATTATTTATTTATTTTTATTCGCTTGCTTTAATTTCATATTAGTTTTGTCGTAATCTTGCATGTTTTACCTCATATTTGGTTTTTTGTTTCAGGTTCATGTTAGTTTTGTTGTAATCTTGCGTGTACTATGTCATATTTGCTTTGTTGTGTTAGATTCATGTTAGTTTTGTTGTATTTTACTTGTTCTACCTCTTAGTGTTTTGTTATAATCCAAATGGTTTGTTTATCTCATATTTATTTTCTTACTTTATATTTTATAGTGTGTTGTTGTAATCCAAGTGGTTTGTTTAGCTCATAATTATTTATTTATTTAATTATTTTTATTCGCTTGCTTTAATTTCATATTAGTTTTGTTGTAATCTTGCATGTTCTACCTCATATTTTTTTTCTTGTTTTAGGTTCGTGTTAGTTTTGTTGTAATCTTGCATATTCTATCTTATATTTGTTTTCTTGTTTTAATTTCATAGTAATTATGTTGTAATCTTGCATCTCCTAGCTTATATTTTTCTTATATTAGTCTCATATTAGTTTTGTTGTAATCTTGCATGTTCTATCTTATATTTTCTTTCTTGTTTTAGATTCATTTTAGTTTTGTTGTAAGTTTGCACCATTTTTTATTTTATTTTATATTTGTTTTCTTATTTTGAATCCAACCGGTAATGGTTAGTTGAGCCACCTACATAGTTTCTTGTTTATTCCTTTTCTTGGTTTTGCAATAAGACAGGTTTTGCTAGGCTATTTGGTCGGCCAGTTAGCTTCTTTTGGACAAGACGGCGTTGTCTTCCAATGTTAACCAACTTCCGGTGGTTTCCAAGGCATACGAATTTTTTTTTTTTTGTTTTTCTTCTATTTATTTTATTTTGAGTGCATTGTGAGGTTTTTATTTTGTCGTAATATTCTCTTCATCCCTCTCTAATTTGGTTTGTAATTATTCTTTCAAGTGTTGTAATAATTCCCCGCTAACTTCTTTCTATCACATTCTTTTACTTGCTTTCTTTATCTATGAATATGCATCATATTTTGTCTTTCATTATATCCATGCTTTGTATCCATGTTTCATGCATCTTGATTCGGCTGATTTTGCGTTTGTGGATTTTAATCAATTCATATGTGATTATGTGAGCTACCTCATGTTCTTGAGATGATTCACATGTCATATCTCAGAAGCCGAATCTTTAGTTGCATCTCATGAGTGAATTGCATTAGGATTTTGTATATAAGATCATACATGTTTTACTAACTTTGTTTTGTAGCTGTTCGAGGGACGTTGGTAAATATGTAAGTTTTTATGCTTTAGCATCCCGTTTGTGTGCGATTTTTTTTATTTTATTATTATGTTTAAGCATCCTACCATGTGACTGCTTGCTTACTTGATATAACTGTATGAATGCCAGTGGATGGAGGTTGTGTCGCTTAATTTGGAATAGTGTTGATTTTCATGTTTGTAAACTCAATTTATTTGGGTTGTACATCTCTAAAACTCTTTCAAAACTACATGAAATCAAATTTTTCCAAAATAAATGACATAGTCTATACTTGTATGCTTCACATAGTAATTTTTAGGATTTGTTAAATAATCGGAATATGAACATATAAAGTAAATAAAATTCATATCATGGTTTAGTAAAGGTCGATCTTTTGATCGGGTGAGCGGGGGTGCTCAATTAATGACCTTTTGCTCTCATACCTAAGGTTCTGAACTGAGATAACTTTGGTTATGACGAACAGTGGCCTTGGCACGAGTCATGGGTTTCCTAATTTCCCAAAAATATTAGGTGGCGACTCTAAGCTCTGATGACGTAGTCTATTTCTGGCAAAAGATTTTGCAATAAAATGGATTTTCTAATAGTTGCCAAATCTGGACTTTCATCTATGTTTCACATTACACTAGGTGAGACTAGATCAAAGAGATCTCGAGAGTCCGAACTGTTTAACGCGCACGGGTACCCCCCGGGCATGTTACAGTTTCTGGTGACTCTACTGGGGATTTTATGAAACCTTGACTCGAATTCCATGATATGACTTTTATTTTCAATTATATGTTTATTGCATTGCATGTATTGGTGCACTTAAAGTTCCTGTGTTGCCCAGATATTGGTGGGAGCATAGGCACACTTTTTGTGACACTACACCTATCTCTACGTTACTTTTGAGGCCTTGTGTTATAATCTTTTGAGATCTGAAGGTTCTCAGACTTTGAAGAGCAGCTATATTGACTCTTCTGATTTCCTAAAATCTTCATTGGTTTTGACCCAAATGACTCTTTGGTAACGTTACCTTGACTTCAACCCCTAGAGTAGAGCTAACTTTGTGCATATAATGAGCTATAGTACCTTCCAAAATTAGGACAGGATGCTCTCCCATTTCTAGGATGTATGATGCCGCTTGTTTGAATAGTGAAACCCTAAATCATTTCAAAGTTAGGACAGGGTAACCCTAGCCCTCATAGAGGTGTTTGTTCTCTTTCCTGCTATGTGTTATGTGCAATGTACAGGGATTCTCAAATTCAGATGCGTGGTTCAGTCATTTCAGTTTGTGGGGTTGAGTTTAGTTTTCCAACATGAGTTAGCAATAATTAGTTGAGCTGGGATGCTAATGAAATTTTGATTGGGGGTCTCGTTTTGTTTCAGCAAGGTAGTCGAGCACTATAGCTTCCGAAAGGTCTAATATCCCCTAAGTTTTGTGGACTCGCGTTGGTAGACTTTGCAAAAGTGCAGATTTGGCTCAGGGTCAGCCAGTGTTAGTTTCTTTGCCATCGGTTACACGAAGAAAAGCAAAAGCTTCATCAACTGTCCACAATACCCCTTCTTCACATACTAGATCATCATCACTCAACTCACCAGAATCAGTGACGGCTCAGATTCTAGAAAATATAGCAGACATAATATTGGCCCTTCAACGGAGTAGGGATACCATTGCCACTATGACTGCTACCCAAGGCACTACTCTTGCCGCTCAAGGCAATACTCTTGCTGAGCTGCAACGCCCATTTGGGGCATCCACTACTCAACCACCTTCGGTGACTAATCCAATTCCACCTCCACTTCCACCTCCACCTCCACTAGCTGACGAGTTTCTCGAACTGAACTCACTAGAAGATTTAAGGGTTCCTGTACAAACTTCAGGAGGATTATTTCCCCTTCCACAACCAGTGGGAGGGATCTTTCCCTTCAAGGCACCTGAGTTTGACCCAACTATGTTGAAGCTGTCCAAGTTGGAAAAACTTTTCAAAAGGTCACAATGAGTCAATTTAATCCCGGACATCGAAGACGGGTACACTGAGACAGCTGTGAAGTTTCCAGAACGGTTCAAAATGCCACACATTGATAGGTTTGATGGCTCCGGCGACCCAATGGTGCACATTCGCCTGTTCTTTGATGTCTTAAAGCCTATGGGTTTGACTCATCCACAAAAGCTCTCTTTGTTCGGACGAACTTTGCCAGGAGTGGCTGCCATCTGGTATGCTAAGTTAGAAGACTCAGTAAAACAAAGTTGGGAAAAGTTAGCCGAGGCCTTTATCACCCAGTATGCTTATAACACTCAGATTGAAGTGACTACTCAGGAATTGGAGGCCACCCGTTAAGAGCCCAATGAAAGTTTCGTGACCTTCATCACTAGATGGAGGGCAAAAGTAGCAATGATGACCAATAGACCACTCGAAAAAAATGAAATCCGTATGATAGTCAGAAATCTGCATGGAAAGATGTTACAAAAAATGATAGTCCCGCTCTTCACTTTTAATGACTTACATGAAATA
>CM069909.1:12958562-13046561 GCA_036172215.1 Camellia granthamiana | reverse complement strand
TATTTGTTAATATTTGAGACTTGTATTGAAAGTCTTATTCATGTTGGAAATATGTAAACATTGTAAATGTTTTGGAAGCTCAAATTATAATATTTTATGTTGAAAGGCTCTATTTTATCATTGTTACAAGTGTGGATGGTCAATGGTTCAATTTAATCCGGTGGTTATTGGTTTGATTTAAATTTCGGGGACGAAATTTCTTAAGGGAGAAGATGATAATGGTTCTGGTTTACACCCAACCCTTTTCATGTTCTTAGATCTGGGATTCCATATCTTCAACAGTTGTTTATAACTTCTTACTCTTATTGCTAGTTGAGTTTGAATGTTTGGGGGTTATTGTTGTGTTTGAAACAGGTTGGGAGTTAGTTTTTCAAAAGAGTTGTTGTCCATATTTTGCTTCTTCGCTCGAGCGGTGTTTTGGTCGCTCCAGTAGTCTTTGAGATCTCCTAGTATTTTGCAAGTCTACAAAACTTCTGGGAGTTGGGTGTTGTTCGCTCAAGCGGTCTTTCTTGTGCTTGAGCGGTCTTTCTCAGTTTGCAAAACTTTTGGAAAGGGGTCACTGTGCGCTTAAGCGGTGTTTTGGTCACTCAAGCGGTGTCATTTATTGTCTCTAATGCTTGAGTGGTGTTTTGGTCACTCGAGCAGTTTGCGTATATATCAGTTCGGGAAAAGGGAAATTTTATCACTTTTTCACTTCCTCTCTCTCTCTAAAACACTCCAAACCCTAACATCTTCACTTTCTCTCTCTCTAGTTCTTGCCTTAAAACTCCAAATACTCCACCATCTGTTGTTTTCTCCAACTTAGTTCTTTGGAGAAAAAGTTAGAGCTCGTCGAAAGCTTTGTTCTAGTCAGAGAGGATCTTGTTTTCGACTTTGTCAAAGTTTCACCCTTGCTCTCTTCCTCTTTTCCTTTTCTACTTTTGAAGTAGGTATTTCTTTAACCTTTGGTATGATTTTTAGCCTATTTATTTGATCTTTGAAAGGATTTGGTGATTTGGAGATTTTAGGTTAAACCTAGGGTTTGATTTTGAAATGTTAAAAAGGGGTTTTCAAATGGGTGCTTAAGAAAGGCTGTAGGAATGAGTTTATGGTTGAGATATGTTGAAATTTCTTTACTTTAATGTGATTTTGAAAGTAAAGGAGATTTTGTTCAAAAATAATTAATATTTGGTTTGTGGAAGTAAAGGGAAAAGATGTTAGGTTTTGAAAAGATGAAATGAATGTATCGGTTGATGATGATGGTGGAGTTGGATATGTAATATCTCTCCTAATTTGAAAATGATGAGATTATATCTTTTGTTAACAATTATTTGTTGAGTAGAAATATCTGTTTTGGACTATCGGTGGACAGTCACAATGGCTTTACTATATGCAGCTAGGCTAAATGGTCAGAAGGGGTACCTCGGCAAAATTACCTAATATACCTCTCACACCTAACACCGAGAAGTGAAAGGAGGATCAACCAGTATAGAGATAATCCAGATCCAAGGGTTGTGTTTCCAACATGGCAAAGCCCACGATTGGCCAGCCTTTTGACAAGCTTTTTAGGCAAGCCTCCTGCAAGCAGTCCAGGAATAGCAGATGGAAAACATAGTGACTTAAAGTAACAATGCAAATGCAATGGAAAGAACATATATATGTAGATAAAATTTCGCATCTTGAAGTTCAAGTCAAGTTCTTTAAGTCCCCAGCAGAGTCCCCAGAAATTGTAGCTTGCTTTTCGTGCTCCTTGGAGGGGTTTAGTGTCCTCAGATACAATAGCCCTACAGTTCGGACTCCTGTAGTTCTGAATCTGGTTTCACAAGTGCAATGTGAAACGAATAAAACATGAATGAGTCTAAATTCAACAATTTTTAGAAAAAAATCCATTTTTATCATTAAGGATGCTAGAAATGGACTGCATTGCCAGATTTCAGAGTCGCTACCTAAATATTTTTGGAAAATTTAGGAAACCCGTGACTCGTACCAAATGCCATTTGTCCGTCATAACTAAAGTGTATTGGCCCGGGAACTTAAGTATGAGAGGGGAAGGTCATGAATTGAGCACCCCACTCACCCGATCAAAGATCGGCCTCTACTAATCATGATGTGATTTTTATTTACATTATATGCTCTTGTTCTGATTATTATGCTAACATTACTATGTGAAGCACACAAAAATAGACTATTTCTCCCACTTTAGAATACTTTGATTTCATGTTTGTTTGAAAAGAATTTTGAATATGAGCTACTTGAAAAAGTAAGCTCATATGTACAATAATCAAATCATCCCAACTTCAGCGAAAAAAGCCTTCATCCACCAGCATTCAAGAGTAATATTGTAGACACCCCCATTTTTAACCGACCTTAAGACTCAGACGTCATCGTTTGCGCACTCGATCATCGTGCATGTTTGTGCTCGTTTTGAGTGCCTGAAGTTCTCGACCGAGTGCCTTGTCTTTGAGCCTCTAAACACTTTGTGTTTTAGCCTTGTTTTTGGGCCAAACCTTGGTGCCTCTTGCCTGGAGGGGGAAAAGGCCTTGTCGGCCACTTATCCTCCTTGTCGGCCACTTGAAGTGGTCGGTCGGCTAGGGGAGGTGGCTGGCCGGTCACCTAAAGTGGCCGACGATCAATTTTCTCCTTTTTCAGATATTTTATGTGCTAGCTGTTGATCACTGAAAGCCTCCTCCATACATATGGAGGGATGGAAACAAGCTTTTGGCTTGCATTTCTATATAAGGGGAGGTGTCTCTCCCATTTTGAGGGTTACAAAATTTTGTGAGCAAAATTTCTGCCTCTCTCTAGAATTCTCTCTTTCTCTTTATCTCTCCTTATTTTGTGCTTGAAAGTGAGTTTCTCTACACATTTGTACTAAGAACCTTGACCAAATACCTTCATCTTGGGGCTGAGGTTCTTGGAGGCCTATTTGGAGCTCCCAAAGCTAGTTTTAGCTCAGAATTGCACATGTTTTAGTGCTGTACTTCAAAGGTAAAGGCTTACCTCTTTTAAGCTTTATTTTAGTTACTTGTTTGGCCACCTTTGCATGCTATTTTTGGCCTAGTTTTCAACTACAAAAACCTTTGTTTTTAAGGTTTAAAAATGGCAGTTTAAGGCCTTTTTGGAGTTAGGGGTGGTCCATTCTCTTTTGTAGCTTGTTTGCTAAAGTGTTGTGCTCTTTTTCAGAGCTTTTGAAACAACTTTCTTTGGCCTTTTAAGCACTGAATTCCAGGGGAATTTCAGTGGCAAAAAGTATGTTTTGAGGTCCAAAATAGGAGGGGGTGGCCTTCCATCCTTGTGTCTTGTTTGCATGTGTAGATGGCCTAATATGTGAGCATGTTTTTCTACCATTTTGTGACTTGATCTCAGCATGTTTTTGCTATTATTTTGGCATGATTTAGCTCTTTTTTGGGCTACTTTGATCATATGAGCTTTGTCTTGTATAGCTATAGTGTATTTGGCTTCACTAGCTTTGTGTTTTAAGGCCTCTAACATGTTGTGCATGTGTTGATTGCATGATATAGCATCATTTTATACATGATTTCAGTGCATATAACTCTGTCACACTCTCACATATTTCACTCTTTCGTTGCTTTTGAGAGTTGTGCTTTGTGTCTTGCTTGTGAGCCAACATGTGCGCATGATTTTCTTGCCTTTTGTACCTAAATTTCAGCATGATTTAGCCACTGTTTTGGTATGATTAAGCTCTATCCAGAGCTGGTTTAGTCATTTGAGCTTGATATTGCATGCCCCTAGTGTAGTGCTCTTCACTAGCTTTAATGCTTTTGGCTTTTAACATGCTATATATGTGCTGCTTGCATGGTTTAGCATTATTTTTCATGCCATTTCAGCACTAAAAAAGTCTGCAACCTCCCTTATTTCTTCATTTTTTCATTTGTTTTGAGGATTGGTTAACCTTATGATTGTGTTTAAGCTTGAGATAGGGCTTGTGCTCAATGGCTTTAACCCTCTTATGAGGGTTCCTCCTAGCCAAAGGCATGATCTCTCTCATGTCTTAAACCATCCTTTGGTTGACCCCTCTCTCATTAGAGGACAATCACTTTGGACTTAACCGGTTAAAGGATTAATCGGTAATGTAAAATGTGTAAAAAAAATGAGCAAACTAAAACATGAACAAGATAAGCATTTGTGTTGCATTGCATGTGTTTGGATCGGACGTTAATCCAAACACAAGAAATGGGGGACGTTTCATACTCAAAGTGATGAAACGTGTTACGTTTCTTGGTTGCCGTCACCCTTGATCATGCATGATAGGGTGGTGGCCCTTTGAGGCTTATGTGTGCATTCATTAAGCTTGTACAAGCTTGACTCTTTGGCCATCATGCATTGAAAATGCTTGATGGATGGCTTGAGAGCCAAGTGCACACTCCTTTGAGCTTGAGAAATGATAAGGCGGGTCGCAGTACACACATTCCTTGAAAAATACATTGCTCTGTTGCTCTCTGTTGTAGCAAAACCAGAAGCCTGGAAAAAGGGGTGGTTGACCGGCCACTTGAGGTAGCCGACCGACCACTTATGCTAGCCGACCGGCCAGTTCAGGTGGCCGGCAACCACTTTTTGTGGCCGACTGGCCACCAGTCCATTCTTGTGCAGAAGTGTTCCTGTTTTAGAGTAGAGGCAGTTTGGAAGCTGGTACAGTGTTCAGAGATCAAGGCGAGTGCAAACAGAGAGATCATGGCGATGGATTTTTGGGCGGACGCAACCGAGCATGCATGTCTCCCTCGCCTACGAGGCCATTTACTCACTTTATTTAAACTGTTTTAAATAGCTTAGCGTAGCTAGTTATTTAATTTGTTTTGCAATATCATAATTAGTTTGTGTAACTAGTTATTCAATTCCATTGGTTGTAATTAATTAGCTTAGAATAAGTTAGTTAATTAGATTCAAATTGATATGTTGTAATTAATTAGCTTAGCATAGTTAATCAGTTGTTTTGTATTAATTAGCTTAGCTTAGCTTATTTATTCAGACCCTCCTTCAAGAGGGCACAATGTTGTAATAAGCGTGCGTGTGTGTGTGCATGTCTTCTAACCCCACGTCTTTCTCCCTTTTACTTAACTGCTTTCGATGGTTAGTTTTAGGGCACGTTTTGATTAGCATACTTTATGCTTGCATGTTCGCATCATTCATTTGTATTGCATGCACCGGGCTCGGCGCATCATTCAAACTGCATCGTATTTCAATACTTCTTTGAATACATGTATCAAATCGTTGCATTCATATGCCATCTTAGATAGCCGAGCCTATTTAGTTGCATTAGACATCTTGTGTAGTTAGGATCATGCATCTTTCTAACTAGCTTTTGTTTTGACTCGGAGTAATCGGTGAGTTTTATGCTTTAGCATACTTGTATGAGTGTGAGTGTTGCCATGATAGCATGCTTGCCATGAGGCTATTTGCTTAATTCCTAAACTGCATGAATACCTGTGGATGAAGGCTTTGTTGCTTAAATTGGAACAATTCGATGAATCTGAGTTTTAAGCCTACTTTGCAAAGTGGCAAAATCATGTTTTAAAGCCCACTTGAGGGTGGCAAATCCGCGCTTTAGCCCACTTGCGAGTGGCACTTTCAAACCATTTTCAAAAACAAACATGAGTCGATTTGTTCCAATTCTCGTGACTTAGTCTATACTTTCTTGTGTGCGCCACATAGTAAAGTTAGCTGATAATCGGAATAAGAACACATGAGGTTTATAAAACAACATATCATAGTAGCAGAGGTCGATACTTTGATCGGGCGAGCGGGGGTGCTCATTTCAGGACCTTCCCCTCTCGTACCCAAGTTCCCGAGCCGAGACAACTTTGGTGATGACGGACACGTGGCCTTTGGCACGAGTCAGGGTTTCCTAAATTTTTCAAAAATAAAATATTTAGGCAGCGACTCTGTAATCTGGCAAAGTAGTCTAGTTTGGCATTATTTGATTTAAAATCTGATTTTCCAAAATGATTTGCCGGATTGGACTCTTTGGTGTTTATCAGTCTCACATTGCACTTTGTGAGATTAGATTTAGAACTGTGATAGGAGTCCGAACTGTAGGAGACCAATTCGCGCCTCTCCGAAAGGGGGGCGCGCGAAGAAAGTCGAGTCTACAAATATCAACTAAGCACTTAGCCTCAAGGTAAACATGCTTGATATGGCAACACCAACACCTATGCAATATGCTAAGGCAAGAAATGCTCACCTAGTACTCAATTGAGGCAAGCCAAAAGAGATGAAACCGTTAGAAAAATGCATGCTCTACTATGCAAGTGACTAATGCAACACATACAAAGTGCAACTATTAGGTTCGGTTTATTAACATGGCACATGGCTCAACTCAAAGCATGCGATAGCGTACGTATTCAATTAAGTAGGAAATAACAACAAGTTTAAAATGATGAACCGAACCTAATGCATGCACAAATGGATCCAAGACATGGAAATGGTATGAAAATGTAAAACATGATGCTACCATTATAAACATATAAATACAACGGAGAAAGAAATGGGAGTTGGAAGACATAAACAAATATTACAAGTGTGCCCTCATACATGAGGGTCCGAATGCCCGACTTAGACTAATTATTACAATACTAAAGCATTGAATTAATGCTACTTAACTAGCTATTACAAGTTTTGAATGAAGCTACTAATTAAGTACAACATATTACTATTTAAGCATTAATTTAACGGGCCACAGGAAGTGAAGAGTCACACTTGCATGAACGAGAATATCCGCCCGAAAACTCCTTGGTTTTGCTACCAGAAACTATTCTGTTTGTAGTCAGAAAATTAATCTATTTTTGCCCCAGCTTCTGCTCTATTCTACCATGAAAGTGACACTGCTTGCATAAAATAGAGTGACCTGCCGGCCTTGAAAAGTGGCAGCCTGATGGAAGAATGGCCAGCCACTACAACAAAATTGATTTTTTACGGCACCACATCAATGACATACAATAAATGCACGCCGTAGTTTCTCACTTTTACGACTTTCTTTTTTTGCACGTCGTAAATAATTTTCCAACCATGGTGTGTGTATTACATAGGCTGTGAATGGTAGTAACGATGATTTTTTTACAAATTGCAATGTTTGCTGTAAATAATAAAACTTTCTATGACATGCATATGGCATGCCGTTAATACATCAACTATACACCACACACATGCGCCAGTCGTGAAAAGTATTGCACTTTTCACAGTGCACAAAACTCTTGTCGTTAAAAGTATTGCACTTTTTACGACGCACACATTGCTTGCCGTTAAAAATATTTCCTTTTTACGACGCACAATGCATGTCGTGAATTGTATGTTCAAAAAAAGAAAAAAAAGCGTCAAAATGAAAATTTCTAGCGCCAATTCACCAAAAAACATATATATATACACTCTCTTTTTACACCACTATTCTATCTCTATACACTTATTTTCTCATTACAATTAATTAAATTTATACACTCACCCATTTCCATCTCCTCTCTCTCTTATCCATCATCTTCTTCTTCTTCTTCTTCTTCTTCTTCTTCTTCAAACCCTAATCTTACCAACGACTGCCACTTCCTCCACCTCCAGCTAGTTTTTCCCCACCGTGACAACCTCCCACTACAATTTCCCTACCTATGACCTACCTAGTAGTGCCCCACGACCGCCGACACACCGCCATCATAGACCCCACAACAGCTGATCCACCGCCATCGTCTGCACCTACGAACGCTGATCCACTACCATCGCTCATCTCTTACCTCTGCAAGCGATTGCCATCTGCGACCCTACCCATCGTGCTACTAGAAAAGTGACCTTTTGCTACTATATAATTGTGGCAATTTGATTACCAGCCGCAAATAACCAATTTATTCCCTTTTTATTTTTTATATTTATCTTACCTTTTTACCCATTTTCCTTATATTTTCCCTAGTTCTAGAAGAATTCAAGCACTGATCGTTCTGTCTCTCTCTCACACATCCCAGACTTGTATAGCTCTGCTCTCTCACTTTTTCACTCACCATTGTCATCTGAGATATTCGGCGGTATGAATCTCTCTCTCTCTCTTCCTCTCTCCCAATTTCTATCTCTCTCAATCTCTCTCTCTACACCTATACATACATATTTATGTGTATCTATGAAGTATGACTCAGATTGTGTAGTGTGAAGTTTAAATGTTAGTCAGCAAAGATTGCGTTGCTGTTGATATAAATGTGTTTCAGTGAATTTGATTGAGGTTTTTGTGAATTGGATTTTGAAAATTGAATCTAATTGCTCAAGGTTGTGGAATTGTTTTAGATGGATTTGAGTTTGTTAATTTCTATTTTTTTTTAATGTGAAATTAGTACCATTCAATTGTTTTTTGTGTTAATCGAATTGTGCTATTCTGAGATCCATGTTCATGTAGAATCTGAAATTTGAGTTATATATATATACCTATGAAATATTCAAAAGATTTGAGCTATATTTGACTGATGGAGATGTTGATTTTATGACTCCTCTATTTTGCTTTAGTGTTCTCTATGGAGGATTGATTTTGGTCCTATGTGGTAGACTCTTTTGAAATTCACATCTGAATTTTTTTTCTCTGATAATTTTTACCACAAATATTTCTGTTTCAGCTCCATGTTTATTATTATTATTATTATTATTATTTATTATTTATTATTATTATTATTATTATTATTATTATTATTATTATTATTATTATTATTATTATTATTATTATTATTATTATCACAGTGAATTCTTCCGATAATGCATTCTTCCATATTAACTAAGAAGGCTAGTGGAGATGTTAAAAATGTTTGTTAAAGTGTATTATATGACAAAAAGTGGAGTCCAATTTTGTATGTTAATGGTTTGTTCATGTAGTAGTGTATATGGGTGTTCCAATGAAGATGTTAAAATGTGTTGTGGGATGCCGACTTTCGAGGGCCAAACACCAAAAAAATAAAAATAAAAATACAAAGAATAAAAAGAAACAATCAAGTTACATCCTTGATTGTTTCTAACTTTAGCAATCCCTCCTGAACTAGCCCATACCCTCTGTTGGCTCTGCCATTCCTTTGGATTTTGTGATAAAACTTCAAAGCTTTAGGTTTTAGGAAAGGAAAATCAGATTGACAATTTTCCCGAGAAAGTGAGGGAAAGAGGAGAGGATAGGAGAGGGGTGAAGAAGAAGATTTGGGGATTAGGGGAAGGTATTATTGCTGGAGAAGAGAAGGTGGGAAATTGGAAGGAATAGTGGTGGTGTTCGCGTGGATGTCGAGTCAAGAGAGGCATTTGAACAACTGCGTCCAACTTTACTCCTCTCTAGGCTAGAATCCCCTCTCTCGAACTGCGTCGCGGTCTAATTTGTTGAGCTGTGGATTGATAGGGCATGCTAACATTTCTTCTAGGGCTAGTCCGAATGCGAAGCCTAATGATTCACCCTATCACATTGGATTGGATAGTGTTTCTGAAGATTCCTACGATTCATTGAAGAATCCCAATGGTATCATTCAGCTCGGATTATTAGAAAATAGGGTATGCTTTTGTTTTTCTTCGATTAATTTTCATTGTATTGGTTTTGGGTTTGAGTTGATTGTTTTTGTGGTTATAGCTATCACTGGATTTGATTAAGAAGTGGTTTTTGTGAAATTTCAATGATTCTATACTTGGAGGAGGAGAAGGAAGTGGGGGTTTGAGTATTAGTGGAATTGCGACATACCAATCGTTCGATGGAATGTCAGAACTAAAAGAGGTAAGATGTTTAAATGATTATAATTAATTGAATTTCTGATTTGGGTCTGTGTTTTGATTTGCAACTTTACTTCTTTGAAATGTGACAGTTAAAATCCTCTGTTGGTAGGTATGATTATTGAAAATATTGGTGTAGATACAAACTAATTAGTAGCTTTCTATTTAGTAATATAATGACAAGATTATATTAGTTTGCTGAACAAGTTTACTATACGTCTTCGTTTGATAGTACATTTACTACTTACTGTACGAGCTTCCCTCACTATAAGATTTGTGAAGTGAATGATATGGTAATTTTCAGCCCATATATATTGTGGAACCAGTTGATAACTAGACGAAAATCATATTCATGGATCACCACTGCGCTCCATGTCTATCAAAATTTGAAACTAAAAGAATACTATTGTCTACAAAAACAAAGAACACATAAATAAAATTGAACTGGTAGCAGACTTGATTTTAGCAAAAATTTGACTGCAGTTGGTCTCAAGCAAGCCTCATGTGAGATTCCTAATTTGCTTCTTTCTTAGCCACTTTTCTTCTTTGTTTACTCTGGTTGTACTAGAGGATAAGAAGAGTGACTAATGGGTATAACATAAGTTCACTGTTCTAACAAAATGCAGTGTTGAAACTTACCCTTTAAATGTTTATATGTAGAAGATTGATGTTCTGACATGAAACTGGAATTGATCAGTCCTCATCATTGTATAATGGTACTAACTTGGGGTCAATTTGTGATTTAAGTAAAATATGAGGGCTAAGGCCTTAATTTATGAATTGGAACATTTATTTTAGAGTAGAATTTAACTAAGTTAGTGTTAGAGAATCTAATTCGGTTTGAATTTCTTGTTTCGAATAAAAAAGCTATCAACCGACGAGCGTGATAAAAATTGGAAAAACCTAGGGCTTTCAAGTGGTAATTCTATGTTTATGGAGTCAATTAATCAGTATTAGGGTATTAGAAATGATTTCTAAGTTATTGAAATCGACTAGGGTTTGCGAGTTTTCAGTTGGTGCATGTATTTTGATCCTAGGGTTAAAATTGCATTAAATTAAGAAATTGAGCGATTTCAAAGAAATAATTTAAAAGTAAGGGACTTAATAGGATTTAAAAAAGTTAGGGGCCTCACAACCTATCCCCCTTAAATAAATTTCGTCCTCGAAATTTCAGTCATTCTTCATGTCTCAAAATGTTGTGGGCAATTGTGTCCTAGTGCTGGCAACGTATTTTAAATCATTCAGATCATCTTCTCCTTTTACGTTATTCTCCGTTCTGTCTAGAGTCGCCATTGGTCTTATTCTAATAATAGCAGTTTGAATCGAATTCCTCCCTGATTAATGACTAGATGAGCCAATCTCCCGCGCTTCTTGAACTGTTCACTATATGGGTAATGACGTTGCTGCTCCAGTGTGAGGGCTTGTATTGCCAATTTCCTGATGTGGTGATCTACACTTTCCATTGTGTTTGTTGATTTGTTGAATCATTAATCTATTCCCCTTAAATAATAAAAGCATTCTGTTGGATGGGTAAGTCATCTCCTTCTATTGGTAACTATCGATAATAGCTAAGGTACATGTGAAAATTCTATTTTTAAGATGAGGGCGGAGTAGGGTATCTTCATGTCTCAGGAATTGAAAATTAATCGTACAAATATTTCCTAGTTACATCTTCCCTAAGTTAGTCATTAATCATATCCATCCATTCTTGTCTATGCCTTACATAAGGTGCTAATGTGGTCTGGTTTCTAGTGTTCTTTGGCCCTTTTCCCTTAAATAGTCATCCTTGACTTCTTTCCATATAATTGTTGTCCTTTTCTATCTTCGAGTATGGGGTTGTATTCTTCTAGTTGCTCCTTTTTGGTCCCTCATGAAGTTGGGTTTCCTTTCCACAAGCTCCAAATCCTCTTGGATTCTACCTCCTCTCATTCTGAAGTCAAATATTTCCACAAAGATGGCAAGACTCCTCCAAAATTTGATTCTTGATAGGGTTTGAGATTTCGGCCACGGTTACTAGTCCGTTCTTAAGGTTTCAATTTCCTAGTACCACATTCCTATTGTTGCTTGCAAGCTCGTTTTATTACTTGTCTCGATGTATGGTCCACCATTTGCCATTCTTTGAATGGGGTGAGGCGTAAGTCGGATTCTAACTACAGAGGCAATTCTTTATGGGTAAGCCACTAATCTTAAGTTAGAGTTTAATTATTCTAGGGTGTTCACACAACACAACTTCATATATACATAATAATAATTACAAGATTCTTAAAATTAGATTAAAGTGGAGACAAAGAATACGAAGCAGTTATGGTGATAACATTAGGATTAACTGAAATGTGGATGAATGGTATGATGTTATGGTTTCGAACTTCAATGTGATCAAGGTTATAGACATAGTGACTAAACTAGATATTTAACTTGAAACTACGTTGGCCATCTGCGTTTCAAACTGAATATCCAAGATTCATCACCGAGTAAAGAAAATGAAATTATTTACAAGAAGCCTTTGGCTAAATAAAATAATCAAGGGTCAAAGGAGGTCAATTTTACAAATAGTAGTATATAAAATAGGACTAGATAGACAAGACTTAATCTTGGAAAAGGATGACATCGAATATAAGATGAGGGTACGGCGATCGATAGAAGACGCATAGAACTAATAGTACCCCTACTGCGCGATGTGAGGCCTTACTCAAAGTTAAAACCATTTCACGATCCTGAAATACGTCCTCATGAGTTGATGTTGGTGTGCCCGAAATTCAAAGAAATTCCCTAAAGAAAATTTCTATTTTTGATGTCTTTTAGTTGATAGAATAGGTAGTGTTATAATAATATAACATAGTCGGGACAAGATAGTCTCTAACCGCAGGTCGAAATGTATGGGTAAGGGTTGAACCTAGGCTCTGATACTAAGTTGTGACGCCCCAAAAATCGAGAATATCAGAGAATATATTAACAAATAAATACAGGGTTTATTTAAGATTATGAGTTAGAGAATATCACCAATGAGTCCTTTGGTAAATAACCAAGTAAGATCCTAGGAAGGTCAGAGGGGTCAAACTAGCCTCTCTTCTAAGTCCAACCACCTTAGATAGCAAAGCTTCCTTTTTGACAGATCTTGACTAGGTATTAACACAAGGCCTATATGAGTTGATGGAGTATGAGGATAGGTTGTAAATGTTATATATATACAAATTACAAAATCATGTCTTAAATACAACATGAGATCTATCACTTACAATCTCAAAACACATTTAACATAACTAGTTCCTAATTCTTATAGGATAGCCATATGTCTTCAAATAATTCAGCTTTGCCTTCGACCAGTCTAATAGTCTTTAATACTGGCATGAAACGCCGTGAGCTTTGAATACCCAGTACACGCACACACACCTCGTACTTTTTTCCCAATCCAATACACCATCATATTTACAACAAGCAAGTAGTAAGCATGATACTCAAGTTAATAACAGCAATTTTAATAATAGAGAAAAGGAACATGTCATTCAAATAGATAACAAATGTTATAATGTTAGTGGTTAGTATTCTAGAAAACCCCCAAAGAGATTTCATCCTCCCAACTAGAAGAATTGGACACCGGACTATTCGGAACTCCCCCATTTGCTGCTTTGTTGTAAAACTAACCTCAGATGCCTACCAGCGGTTATATACCGCGTAGCGCCAACCGCAGGGCCTCAAAAGGGACGGCGAAAAGAAAAAGGTTTTATCACCTTGAATCCAACCTTATCCTTCCAAAAAAAGTTTTATCCTCTTGAGTGTCCCATCTGGACCCAACCTT
This sequence comes from Camellia granthamiana, assembly GCA_036172215.1. Taxonomy (NCBI): domain Eukaryota; kingdom Viridiplantae; phylum Streptophyta; class Magnoliopsida; order Ericales; family Theaceae; genus Camellia; species Camellia granthamiana. The sequence goes on along the minus strand of CM069909.1, from coordinate 13,033,072 downwards.
ATCTCACCAATCAAACCATCGCAGAGAGTCCGAATACGTTCATTCCATTCTAGGGTTTACGTGATAACCGCTTGCGTAAGAATTAACCTTCAATTAGATAGAACATCCCATCAATCCATACATAATACATTTCATCTCTTCATTATTCAAGTGATTGAAAACCCAATACCACCCCAATGAAGGTTTTCGTTGAGTAAGATGTCTTAAATTAAAGTTAGAATAACTTAGCAAGATAGTAACATCCACGTAAGCATGAGCATCATCAATTGAAGAAGATAAGAAATATAACCATAACACATTCAATATCATACCAGGACATGATCATGTACTAATAAGCATATTCATGAACGCAAGAGCATAAAACACCTATGCAAAACTAAATTTCCAGGTTAGTACCAATTAAAGATTAAAATCAAAAGGGCTATTTCAGATTTTTTTTTTCGAACTCGGCCTTTCTATGGTTCGTAGATAATTTAATCTAGTTTTCAGAACATGTTTCAGAAATGGAATAGCTTTTCTATATTTTTAGTTATTTAAGAAATACTCTAGCACTATCCAGATTTGTTGACCGTTACGAAAATCAATTTTCTTGCAAACCGCTCACTCTTTTTCAATGAAACCAATTTTTATTAAATTCTAACTCCTTAAGGAATATTTTTACATAAAACCAAGGTCCAAAATATTTTTCTATATTTTTCTAAAATTTTTGAAAGTTGGCTGTAAAACAAATTTTACTTGCACAGTTCTTGAAAATGGAAATTTGGTGAGAAAAGAGGTCCACTAGGGGAAATTTTCCACTTTTATTGTGATGAAAACTTGATAAATAATATTTATTGAACTCAGAAATTTAAGGTGAAGGTGTGCCTTTGGAAATTTTGAGAGTTTGATATGGAAAAAGTAGTCTTATACTGATTAAGAGAAATACAAGAAGGGTAGAATTAAGGCTCAACATCGTTTATTTTTGACATGAGAATACCATCAAAACACATCTGAAAATACCATTTAAAACTTTTAATGACATGTATTTGAAAAAGGAAAATGAAAGAGAGAGTTGTGTTGTGGCTTACTTAAATGCTTATGGAACTAATTTTGCAAGACTTGCTCTCTTTCTCTTCTTCTCCCTCCCACAAGCTCACTCTCCATTCCTCTCCCTCTCTCTATGCCGTGTGGGTGTGTGGGTGTGGTGTTTGATGGTCATATAGATGGAGGATGGTGGTGTATTTATAGGAAAAATGGTGTGAATTGTCTAAAATGTCCTTTGGCTGAAATGTAATGGAATTGAGTTGTATTTAGTTCAAATGAAATGGAATAGTGGATAATTAGGACCCTAATTATGTATTTAATTATGATCTAGTTAGGCTTAAGTCTAATTTAATCTATTCTAGTTACAAGTGCATTAGATATATACATGTATATATATAGAATTGGTACCAAAGTCATAAGTATTTCCATGATTCAAGGGATTTGTCTCTAAAGTAAAATAATTATAGCTTAGGAGGTATGATGGCTGGCCATGTGCTCAAGATTTGGGGGATTTTCCTATTTATTTTGTGTACAAATTCCATAGATATTGTGTACAAAAGATTTGATGAATAAGAGGTACAAATATATATATACAATGGTACTAACTTGGGGTCAATTTGTGATTTAAGTAAAATATGAGGACTAAGGCCTTAATTTATGAATTGAAACATTTATTTTAGAGTAGAATTTAACTAAGTTAGGGTTAGAGAATCTAATTCGGTTTGAATTTCTTGTTTCGAATAAAAAGACTATCAACCGACGAGTGTGATAAAAACCAGAAAAACCTAGGGTTTATAAGTGGTAATTCTACATTTATGGAGTCAATTAATCAGTATTAGGGTATTAGAAATGATTTCTAAGTTATCAAAATCGATTAGGGTTTGCGACTTTTCAATGGGTGCATGTATTTTGATCCCAAGGTTAAAATTGCAATTAATTAAGAAATTGAGCGATTTCAAAGAAATAATTTAAAAGTAAGGGACTTAATAGGGTTTACAAAAGTTAGGGGTCTCACAACTACGCTTCGCGCAGAGAGGGAAAAGGCTCCATTCCAAACTACGTCTCACGTAGAGATGGCGGAGGGTCCAAGCCAAACTATGCTTCGCATAGAGAGGGGAAAGGCTCTATTCCAAACTACATCTCACGCAGAGAGGGTGAAGGGTGCAAGCCAAACTACGCTTCTTGCAGAGAAGGGAAAGGCTCTATTCCAAACTATGTCTCACGCAGAGAAGGTGGAGGGTGTAAGCCAAACTACGCTTTGCGTAGAGAGGGGAAAGGCTCCATTCCAAACTACGTCTTTCACAGAGAGGGTGGAGGGTGCAAGCCAAATCGCACTCATGCGATATGGGTGGCATACAAAGAGTATGACGTATATGGATGCAGCATAATGCGATATAATTGATAGGAAATATGATGTGATGCATGTTCCATGCGATGTAACAAAAAAGATGCACAAAAGCGGTGCTATTGAAAGCACCCCCACAGTGGAGGCGGCACAGGGATATGCCATCACATATCCTAAGATAGAAAATTTCAAGATTACATCTCATGTATCTCGAGGAGAGAAAGTTGCTCAGGAACGTGTTTCACACGATACAAGGAAAGAAAACCACTCGGGAATGTGGTTCACACATCCCGAGAAAAGAATGAGGGACAAAGATCCTAAATACGCCTTGGCATGAAAGGATAAATAGTACAAGACTATCACATGATGCAAAAGGATACAATGAGTGCGATAAACATGGATAAAAACAATGCTCTAAAGAAAAGTAAAGTAAAGCGATGTTATTTTGGAAAACACCTCACATTTCACTTTCCGACTTACAGTCCGGAGGTCTCTAATTGCTTGGAAAAGGATTCAATTTGCTCCGGCTTGTGATCGAGGTATATTCATGTGTCGGAGAAACAACGCGTCTCGGGAAGGTGCAACCGGAACACAATCTTGGGATCTTCGGAATTTGAAACAACTTCACACACTTCAATTTTCCTTTTCAAGATGAAAACAGGACCTCCCACACATAGATTAGGCAAGAACACAGCAAAAGCCAACTCTGGACCAGAAAAGGGGTCGGCCGGCCACCTACCTAGCTGGTCGGTCGGCCACCCGATTGGGTTTCGGGGCCAGTTTGTCCTTTTGGCCTGAGACTTACTTAAAACACAACAAGGCCCTCATTTTCCCATACCCACACATTTGAAAACCCTATCTCTCTCTCTCTCTCTCTCTCTCTAGATTTGCACTTTACTCACATTACCCACCCCCCCACGCAAACTTTATTCGTAAAACACCCATAATCCTCTACATTTTGAACTGATTGAAATTTGATTTGGTTGAGTTTTGTGGGTTCTCATTGTTCTGGGCTCATTGCTCTCGTATTTTTCATAGGTTTCGCACTTTTTCTCGGGTTTTGACTTTTTCTCTCTTTTTCTCTCTCCTAGGGTTTGACTTTTGGCATTTTCGTCATTTTTCTTCATTTTCCCCCATTTTCACCCACCACTCACTATATTCCATATGGTGGACGACATTCTTCATGGCGGTGCCCCTCCTGAGGTATCCATGCTTCCACCTACTGTCGAAGTTGAGGAACCTATAGCTGACGAGGCTGGCGAAGCAGTGAAGGACATCGCCACAATTGAGGCAGAGGAGATCTACCCTCTCGATCATGATCCTGAGCCATCATTGAGGGTGAGACCCTTCAATTTGGTCGCTTGCCATCCCCAGACAGACGCGATGGCCCCCGAAGGGATGCTGTGGTTTGAGGACTTCGCTATGGGCGTACCTGAGGATGTTCTTTTGACGGAGCGTGCCTCCCATCTTTCTCAAGACGCGGCTGAGGTAAAAACTTTACTTTACCGCACTTTGCATGTTTTGCCATTTCATTACTGCCTCTCATTCTGTTATGTATCTAACATACTCTCTCTTTGACACAGGGTGATGAGCTCTCCTGGAGAGGCTACGGGGCGTTGACGACTATGGAGTGGTACAAGGAGCTCCCCATTTGGGTTTGTGAGCTAGTTGATGAGACAGGCTTCGGCCTATTTTGCTCAAGGCTCGCATGACTGTTGGCCAGCCAGGCCTTACTCGGAGCTTTGGTAGAGAGGTGGTGGGATATCACGAACTCCTTCCACTTCTTCTCCACTGGGGAGATGACGATGATGCCCTACAATTTCTCGATGATTACTAGCTTGAGAGTAGGAGGTGATCTGATCCCTTTCGACCTTGACATAGGCCAGTGGGAGGCCGCTTGGATTCACTTGCTCATTGCATGTCCTCCTTTGGACAGGCCGGCTATGGTCAGATACAGTTGGTTTTACAACCACTTCCACGGGAGTCATCCAGAGACCCAGGTAGAGATTGAGCAGTACACTAGAGGCTTCTTGATATATCTCCTCAGTACCACCTTGTTTGCGAACAGGTGGAATATCGTAGGCCTGTACGTGCTGAGGGCCCTGGTAATATTGTCCCGAGTTCAGTTTTACGATTGGGGCAGTGTTGGCCTCGCCACCCTTTATAGCTACATGAGCTCCGATTCTCGCAGAAAGGGGAACAAGGTCGAAGGCTACTGGAGAGCTTGGGAGGTACATACTGCACTTTCAATTTTTGTTTATTCCTTATACTTTTTGGTTTGCACTTTCCGTCCTTATTTCTGTTTCTCCTTTGTGCTTTATACTTTGCACTTTCTATCTTCATCTGTGTTTCTACTTTGTGCTTTTTGCTTTGCACTTTCTATCTTTATTTGTGTTTCTGGGCTACGCCTATTTCCCTGCCCTTGTCTTGGTGCCGAGAGACGAGGTAGAGGTGGTCGTACCTTGCTCATGACGGTACGATGGTAGATGCCATCTACGGCACCATGACGATACCACCTTTGCTTATTACTGCCATTTCTTTGATGTAGTGACAACGTGTGAGGTAACTCGAAACTCATACCCATTCCATTCCATTGTACAACTTTGATCCACACTTTGACAACTAACGACAACTAACAACTGTGAATTCTTCATTTGTTGATCACATGGCAGCCATGGGCAGTGATGCCGGCCTGGACATGGGGCGACTACGTTGGATCTTAGGACACCTCTCAGATGCAGATCCCATTGGAGGGCCTCTTTTGTAGGACTTGGTACTTGAGAGAGCGATTCGTGCATCAGACTGTGGGCGCTTGTCGAATCCTATTAGTCTTGCTCTGCCTTCAGCATCTATGAGGACAGCCGATAGTCTCCTAGTTGAGGCCATGGTGCAGTTTATAGTGGGGCAGGATGTCGACAGTTCCGCGGGGTTGGAGACTATGGTGAGTTCATCAGGACCCATCTCATGCCGTCCTTGACTGGAGTTCGAGTGGGAGGTGCTGCAGGTGCCCCCGTAGCTAGAGGTGCTACTTGTGCGGCCGAGGCTGATATTGGTGAAGCCCTTTCTATTGTGCACATAGCCGATTTGCCAGTGATTTCGAACGCAATCTCATGCTGGTGACCGAGTGGGACGGCCTATCTGTTTTCTAGTCGATCCGTCGAAAGGGGAGCATGGATACGTCAGGGACCCTGACGTTGCAGCATGTATGCACTTTGCCTCGCAGTTTATATTTCACACTCCTTTTTCTGTATATTAATGTTCAAACTCATTTGCAAGTGCCATTGGAGTACGTGGACGGCCTCCTTGGACTGGTCACCTCTTTGGTCCAGATGGTGCAGAGGACGGAGACACTGCTTCCTCTCCATGGTTACCAAGTATTCTACCTTTTCTCATGTTCTGACTTGCACTGATTCATATCCATAAAAATTTTGTATTAGACTGTTTTGATACTCTGTACTACTCTGTACTGATTCTGCACTATTTTATACTAATTGCCTATTTCTTATTTTTAGCCTCCATCTTTATTTGTGGCACCAACGGCACCGACGGCGTTAGCGGGATCTCCTCCAATGGTAGGGAGGAGAGGTAGACAGGCCCCAGCACGAGGCAAGGATGAGAGTCGATGTCGAGGCAAAGGTAGGGGTGCGTAGAGTCAAAGTGGAGAGTCCCAGACGCTAGAGACTTCCCCCTCATCAGAGCTAATTTTGAGTGGGGATGATGCCGAGACTAGCAGCACTGAGGAAACAGTGAGCATACGCTATGAGTTCGAGAGCGAGGATGATGACGCTGGCTCGGAGTCAGGAAGTGAGGAGGATGCCAAGACTGGCTTTGAGTCAGAAAGTGTGGAGGATGATGCCGGCTCTGGTTCTAAGTCCCACCCTTCTGGTGATAGTGGTGCTGATGGTGATAGTGTCCCCTGAGTCCCCTCTCGCGGAAGAGAACGAAGAGGGCCTCTCGACCTTGACTCTGATTTTTGTATTCTTTTTGTTCTTTTCTTTTGCTTTATAGTTAGCACTTTGTATAGCTCCAGATAGGACATTACTTTTTGTTTTGAAACATTTGTATTCTCTTTTGTAAAAACTATGATCGGGGGTAAAACCTTGCAGTTTTATAAAAGGAATTTTGTTTTGTATCTCGAGCATAGCACCACACTTGCATAAAATTGGAACTGAATTTGAAACTGAAAAAGTCTGTATTTGAACGAAGTTCGTAACTGGATATTGGGCCGTCAACTGACCAAAATACAAAATACAACTTAATAAAGGAAATACAAACTAAAAACAACCTAAACACAACTATTTACACTTGCTAAAAACAAAAGACTCAAAACAAGATCTCAAAAGCAAAGAGAACTAAATAGACCAACTGCGTGGCTAGCTTGAAGGTCGGCCAGCTAAGAGAGATGGTTGGTCAGTTAAGTTTTGTGGCTAGATAGCTGGCGACAACTGTCAGCCACTCACACAACCCTTATCCTCTATAAAAGGTCTTCTCTTGCCATTTCTTCGACAGAACTCCATCTTTGCAGCTGTTTTCTCTGAAAATGGATATATTTCTTGCTGAGAGGCTCAAGGATTAGATGGCCATTTTGGACGACACAAAAAAGGTAAATTTTCAGGGTTTCGGCATAAATGATCATTTTTCGATGAGCCGTGCTTCACTTTGTTTTCCATTCCTCCATGCCCCTGTTTGATGCTAGAACCCGGTTACACACGTATTTTGCTTCAGGGAACAAGAAATGTGCCCTACGCTCGAAGAATTTCAAGCTTTAATGGAATCCTGACATGATGAGGAGGTTATGCCCTAGACCCGTTTTAGGCATGCACGGGCTCTGGAACGGATGTGTAGGCTGACTTTATATGAGGCTCGATCCTTAGCTCATGACGGGGAATTGGACATTCCCGGTTTCATTCATCAATTTTCTGGTATTGGAGACAGAGGTGATCTTCTCTGTTGAGGTTAACGTCAACATGCCCTCTGCTTATGCTTACTTGTGAACTTCCTTCTTGCTCCTAGTTGTAGCGGAGCTAGTATTAGGTTGATCGAAGTGGCCTAATGCCTCCAGGAGGGTAAGAGTTGTATGGGTTTGGCATTAGTAGAGACTTTGATGGATTTAGATGCCTTCCATCGAATGAGAGACTTCTCGATTTGTGGGGAGTCCACTGCTTCTCCAGGTATTGTTTCCCGACCCTTATTTATGATTTCTCACATCACTCGGCACCACTCCCTATTTTCTCTCAAAGCCTTTTCCTCACTTTTCTCTCAATGCACATCTCTCTATTCTTTATCTCTCTTATTTTTCATCCCTTCCCAGGTATGGTTCATGGATAAGCTAAGAATGGTGGACCCTTGCCCAAGTATTCAGCTAGAGCTTACTTCTTTCGTCCGTGGTTGGTGGACTTTCCCACAGAAGCATTGTGGTGCAACTGGATGTGCAGCAGATCTGCAGCTGACATTGCTTGGCATTGCCCAAGGCTTAACTTGACTGAGATGGGCTACAACATGTCCCAATAGCCAAGTATACAGTTGATTGGCCTTACGCACAGTGTGTTTTATTTTCCATTTAGGTTCTGACGCTAGTTTGGACATGATCAGACCCATCCAGATGAGGGGATGGAATACCCGGCTCCATTTCCAGTTCGTGCTTCGCACCTGGCTCGATACCTTGTTGCTTGGAGGACGAGAGAGTTTCTAACCCCTGCCTCTAGCTTTAATTATGCCCTTTTCGGTGAGTGCTTAGCTTGGCTTGAGGACGAGGCACAGGTTGCGCCATCCTTGGCTACAGAGACTTTCACGAGTACGGGGCAAGAGATAGAGGACTGATATTTGACTTATCTGTGCCCCTAGTTTTATTGCTTTGACTTTTCTTTTCAAGTTTTATGATATAAAAGCAACTTTGATTTAATCAGAGGGTTGGAGAATGTACTTGTGTTGAAATTAATAGAATTAACTTGTGAGCACTGAAAATTTTCCTTTTTGGTCTAAATAATGGTCTGTGTTGAAAAAGATAAAATTTTGAGAAAAATCAACTTTATTAAAACTTTTCAAATAATTTTCGAAAATGGTCACTACCTGACCCACATGGAATCAGTCTTTAAGATGTACAACCCCGAATCAAAAAGATCGTAACTACTTACAACTGTATTCACCATCACTACTTAATCTTGCAGCTGGCCCTTCTGCCAAATGGAGTTAATACAACCCAGCTAACAGATGAAAAAAGATGGACCAATCAATTCAAATGAACAGACAGTTGAGTTGAAGATGGTTGTGGTCGAACTTCGGGAGAAAGTTGCCTATGTATCCCAAAGATGGGAATCAGGCCTTACGTAGTTCGGTTCGGGTTCACCTCGAGTATTAACTCTCTCCTTTTACGCTCTAAACTTTTGTCAAAGCCGCCCTTTTGGGTTTTTGACCTTGCGAGCTTGGTTTTTCTTTGTTTCTAATTTTTCATGCTCTAACTTTTGCCTAGGTCACCCTTTCGGGTTTTCATCCTAGCGAGCCTCTCAGGGATAGTATTTCTTCAACTTGTCCATATAAATTGGTTGTGAAAACTCCAAGCCATCTAAATCCATGAGAATGATTGTTCCCCCCGACCAGATAGATTTGAAGATGTAGGGACCAGTCCAATTAGGTTAGAATTTTCCCATAGGGTCATGGATGGGGGCTCGGTTATCCTTGAGTACCATATCTCCTTCTTTGAGATTCCCGGATTTAACTTTCTTATTGAAGGCCCTGGCGATTCTGCACTGATATCCTTGTATGTGATACAATGCCTTCAACCTTCTCTCGTCAAACAACATCAGTTCTTTAAAACTACTCTGCTGCCAATCCACCTCTGTTATCTGGCACTCGACCATGATTCTCAGCGATGGTACTTCAATCTCAATTGGCAAAACAGCTTCTATCCCATATATTAGAGAATAGGGAGTGGCCCCTGTCGATATTCGAATTGACGTTCTGTAACCCTAGAGTGCAAACAACAGCTTATTTGGCCAGTCCTTGTAAGTCTCAATCATCTTTCGCAGGATATTCTTGACATTCTTATTGGCGGCTTCAACGGCTCCATTGGTTTGTGGTCTATACATTGATGACTTATGAAAAGCCACGTTGTGTTTCTCCAACAAATCCACTACCTCTTTCTTGAAGTGCGAGCCATTGTTCGAGATGATCTCATTTGGCACCCCGTACCTGTAGATGATGTTATTTTTGATAAACTTGGCCACATGTGATGCCTTCAACATAGAATAAGACTGAGCTTCTACCCACTTGGTAAAATAGTCAATCGCCACCAAGATGAACTCATGACCATTTGAACCCTTTGGCGACACTGCCCCAATGACGTCAATTCCCCAGACTGAGAAAGGCCACGGCAAAGTCATGTTGTAGATCTTTGATGGCGAGATATTCATGTGATTAGCATGGATTTGACATTTGTGGCATCGCCGCGCAAAGCTAATACATTCCTCCTCCATAGTTGACCAATAATAGCCTTGCCTGAGGATCTTTTTAGCCAGCATCACACCATTCATGTGTGCTCCACACTCCCCTCCATGGATGGACTTCATAAGACGTTTCGACTCTTCTTCTTCGACACAGAGCTTGTGCATTCCCAGATGGCCTCTCTTGTACAGCTTATCCCCACAGATGATGAATTGGACGGCTAGACGCCGTATTTCCCATTTATCTTTAGCATTTGCCCCTGGTGGATACATATCCTTCTCCAGAAAATTCCAAATGTCGTAATACTAGGGGTTCTTGTCTTGAACCTCATCTATTATGGCAATGGTCTCATAAGTAGGCATTTTTTTCTGTTCAATGATGATTAGACGCATCTTCACTCCAAGCGGTATGTCTACCATGGAAGATAGAGTTGCCAGCGCATCAGCAAACCAATTGTTCTCTCTCAGTAGATGTGTGAACGTCAGTTTTTCAAACCTTAGAATTAGAATATCTAGGGTCTGATGATAAACCTTCATGTTCTCTTCCTTGACCTTCCAATCCCCGTTGGCTTGAGAAACAACCAAGTTTGAGTCTCCGATGACATCCAACCTTATTGCCCCGAGTTCTAGGGAAGTTTCCACTCCAGTGATACACACCTCATATTATGCTTCGTTGTTGGACACTTTGAATCAGAGTTTGAAAGCCAAGGGTATATGGGAATCATCGGCTGCTATGAGTAACACACCTATCCCATAACCATATTGATTAGATGCTCCATCAAAGTACATTGTCCATGTTTCCTATTCTACCTATAGAATGTGTTCATCTAAGAATAGTTACTTTACCACTTCATCTCCTTCCACTGGGAGGTTTGCCAAAAACTCCGCTACGACTCTCTCTTTGATTGATTTGCGCATGACATACATACTATCAAACTCGGAGAGAAGAAGCAACCAATGAGCTAGCCTACCCGTAAGTGCCAGTTTCTCAAAGAGATATTTGATGGGATCTAATCTCAAAACCAAAAATATGGAATGAGCTAACAGGTAGTGTCTCAACTTCCTCGTTGCCCATACCAAAGCTAAGCAGGCTTTCTCTAGGGGAGTGTAGCAGGTCTCATAGCCCATAATCTTTTTGCTCAGATAGTAGATGACCTTCTCTACCTTAGCTTCTGATTCTTACACCAGCAAGGCATGGCCAGCAGTGAAATCTACCAACTCATCGATGTGTGGCAGTGAAAAGTCGTCTTTCAGACTAGCTTTGTTCAGATCCCGGACGTTGATGCAAGCCCTGATTTTACCGCCCTTATTCAGAATCGGAACAATATTAGCCAGCTAAGTCGAGTACTCAGGCACCATCAAGAAACCCGCATCAATTTGTTTGGTGATCTCCTCTTTAATCTTCAACGTCTAGTTTGGACAGACTCTGCGGAGTTTCTGGTTATCTGGTCAGGCCTTTGGTTCAAGAGGGATCCAATGCTGTACAATCTCAGGGTCGATTCCAGACATGTCTTTGTAGGACCATGCGAAAACATCTTTAAAATCTTTTAATAAAGTGATTAAACACTCGTGTTCCTCCGAAGACAACGTGGACCCAATTTGGACCAAGCGGGGATCCTCCTCAGTACCCACATTAATTGCAATGAATTCATTTGTGCAGGGCTTAACATGCCTCTCCTTCTCTCGGTCAACCAAATTTTTCAAAGCCCGAGGAATTTCTTCCTCTTCACTTAAGTCAAAATTTTGAAAATCAATACCGGTGCAACAAACTAATGGCACAAAGAAGTAAGTGAAATCTACTGCATTCCCATTAATGAAGGTAGGATCCTTTGTTACAGTCGACTCGAAAGAAAAACTGAAAGAAGACCTAGATAGGACTTTGGTATCTGGGTTACCACCCCTAGAAGTACTAGACTCAGACTCATCAAAAGGACTTGAATCTAGTCCCAACTCAATAGACTCGGTGGAATCAGATTCGAACTCATTATCCGGTTCAGAATTGCCAATGGTGCCCTTTTTAAATTACCAGACTAGGCGTGGAGCCTCAGCTGTGTCCACAATGAGACCGGAGTAATCTGCCACTGGTTAATCCCTAATCATAAAGATAGTAACACTATATCCCAAGTTAAAGGACTCAGCCCCAGTGTTGGAGTTCATCAATAGGTCAGCCAGTGCCATCCTTAACAACTCCTCTTCATCGCTATTTAAGCTGGCGTTTTTGTCTTGCCCTATACTGCCACTCGGGTCAATCTGCTCCTCATCTTCTTCATTGTTTGGGAACTAGTGGTGAAAAAAGATCTCAAATCCCAGGTATCTCATCTTAGTTTCCCGTTCGATCCATGGTTTCGGAAATCCACAGAAAGGGAAATCTTCTCCTTGGAGGACAAAGTGTCCGCTCAAAGTTGCTTTGATCGGCTTGTGGACCAGTTCATATTGCCTCCTAGCCCGTTTTGTTTTAACTCTCTCCCTCAATTTATCTCCCTTCATCTTCCAGTCTTCTGCTGTTGTTTTGTACCCCAGCCCAAAAGCATGGGGGTTATGGTTTATTTCTCTGGCAATAGTATTTCCTTGCCTCCCGCTCCTACCTAGTCCTAAGCAAGGAATGTGTCCCTGCTTATTTATCATATAGATGGATTGGGCTCTCACATAGTTCCCGTCATCCTCTGCCATGATAGATTATACCAGCCGGGCCTCTGCCAAGGAGAAGTTGGAAAGGAACACATCTTCTTCCCCATGCATTATTTCTAACAAGGGCATAGTGGTTCCTGAGGGAGGGTGGATCGAAGAATTGCCATAAACATTAACGATCCCACCCTTGAATGGATATTTCACCAAGTGGTGTACCATTGATGAAACTGCCCTCATCTAGTGCAACCAAGGCCTTTCCAAGAGTAGATTAAAGGTTGTTGGCACATCCATAACATGAAATTCAACCTTATGCTCGGACGGGCCAACCAGTATTTTGACTATTGAAGGTCCCCATGACATCTTGGCTTGTATTGTCATAGGCTTGAACAGTTTGAGTTGTAGGCGTGAAGTCAGCTGGCTTCAAACCTATCGTGTAAGCGGTCCTTGCAGTATATACATTTATTTCCAAACCGGTGTCCACTAGTACTACCGAGATCCATTTATTCCGGCTCTCCAAAGTCATGTATAGGGGTTTGTTGTGGTTGGCCCCTTCAGGTGGTAGTTGTTTGTTCGTAAAAGACAACACTGGAGTAACATCCCTAGATGTGACCAATGACACCAGTTGATCAGTGGTGGTGTCGATAGGAAGCTTAGTTTTGTTCAATGCCTTTAGCAACACCTTCCTATACTCTCAGGCAGCCATTAGCAGCCCCTAAATCGATATATCTGCCTGGATCTTTTTAAGTTGCTTTAAGACCAAGTCTTCTTCAATGTCTTTCTCCTTCGATTTCTCAGCCTCTTTCCCAAAGGGTTCTGTCTGATCTAGGGCTGGGGGTTTGAAATACCGACCACTTTCGGTCATGTGGTTAATCTCATCTTTGTACCATGTATCGTCAGGGGTATCGACTCTCTGTCAGTATATGCATGGCTCAGATCACTGTCTTCCTACTATTCCCCTACAGTCATTGTCGGGCCATTACCAGGCTCCACCCAGATTATATTTATATCACTTCCTCCGTCGGCACACCACTCCTCTTCTGCAGCTGATTCAATCTCTGCTTTTCGATACTCTCTGAGTTTCTGTGGCACCTTTCCCTTGTCACCAGCTTCCCATACGGGTTTTTCCATGGTTTGGACATCGTCAGCTGTTGACTCGGTCACTTCTTTTCTCTTCCCTTTTTCCTACTCTTGGGCCACTTTTGTCTGTATTTCCTCTATCCTTTCTCATTGGAACTACTCCAACGCTCGCTCCTTCTCATTCATAGGCATGGCCTTAGCCTTGCTATTCCCACCAAGTTCCTCCACTTTCAGATTTTTATTTATTTGCTCTTCCATATCGGATTCCTCTTCGTTATTCAGCCACCTGTTGCTGGATTCAGGCTGGCTTGGATCCCACCACCCGATCTGAACACTATCCACATCCTCTTATTTGAAGAAGTAGAGGTTCTCCAAGTCTTCCTTTAGTTCTGCCAGGTCATTAAGATCTTTTTCAGTTCAGTTATTCAGATTTTGCCCCAGCTCATTTTCTCCAATGGCGTTGATGCTGAGGGAATCTGGTAGTATGATTATAGGCTTTGGCTGGTCAGCAGCCACAATGTACCAGCCGGGGTCATACTCTTGTGAAAGTAAGGCCGCCTTCTCTATAACTTGGGTGTCAGACAACCCCTTCTCTGGTGCATTCCTTTTCTCTTCTGCTTCTACCACCACGGGCCCTGATTGGGTTTTGGGTGTTATATTGATCATGCACATATCCGTGCTTTCCGGAATAACAACCTGAGGCTTAGGTAGATGGGATGGGGGTGATATATGCGTTGGCATCAGAGGTGAGCGGTAGTGTATGGATAAGGTGGATGTTTTTGGGTGGAAGGACTTGGTTATGGGCAGGAAGTGGGTTGGTGGTCACATTTGGTTTAGAGGGTGGGGCTATGATTTTATTGTCGATGAGATCCCAGATCTCATGACGTAGGCGATAACAACGATCGGAGGGGTGACCATGCTGTTGATGGAAAATGCAGTATTAGGTGGGATCGTGTCTAAGTGGGAGTGGGTCAGGGAGAGGTCAAGGGTCAAGGGGCTTGAGGTGCCCCTTTTCCATTAGCAGTTTAAGAGCATAGGCTGGGCTTATGTGAAGGGGGGTAAAGGTCCTATATTGGTTTCGGTTTGGACCGGTGGGTTGTGAGGTTATGGTAGCGAAGGGATCAGCCATTTTGGCCGCTGTGGCGATGGTGCTGATCTCGGCAGGCCCAGGAATAGTGTTACTGCTAACATTGGTATTCCTGGTAAATGACCTTTTTGCTGGTTCACTAGTTCTCTGAATGATGGCTTTCTTAAATGCGTTTTCAATTTGGACCCCCAACTCGTGCAAATAAGCAAATGTAGACAGTGGTGCTATTATCATTCTTTGTAACATATCCGGCTCGAGATTTTGAACTTCCAACCGGACTTGTTCCCTGTCCGAGGGCTTGTTCGTCATTCTGACTGCCTTTGCCCTCCATCTTGTAACAAAGTCGATGAAGGGTTCTTTGGGATTCTGAGTGGTCGCTTCCAGCTCACTGATTGTTACTTCTATCTGAGTATTGTATGAGTATTGTTTAACAAACTCCTCAGATAGTTCTTCCCAATTTTGTTTAGTTGAGTCCTTCAGTTTAGCGTACTAGATAGTTGCCACGTTCGATAGAGTTCTTCTAAAAAAATGACAGTTTTTTAGCCCGAGTCAGACCCATTGGTCTCAGAAAATCCAAGAAAAGGCGAACATGAACAATAAGGTCCCCACTACCATTAAATCTATTGATGTGAGGCATCTTGAACTTTTCTGGTAACTTGACAGAGGCCTCGGTATAACTGTCTTCAATATCCGGGATGGAATTGAAGCCTTGGGATTTTTTAAGTGCTTTCTCTAGCCTGGCAATTTTGATCATAGCTGAATCAATGTCGTTGATGTCAAAGGGAAGGAGTCCCCGGTGGGGTTGTGTCAGAGGCCTGAAAGCTGGAGCTTGTGCAAACATCTCTTGAGGATCCGAGACTTGAGGGTTTTCAATTGGTGGAGGTGGATCAGGATTTGGCTGGGCAATCGGGATTGGATCTACGGTAGATGCCGATGCCCCAGATGGGCATCACATTTTAGCGATAATTTCATCCTGAGCAGCTATCCTTTGATTCAAGGTATCCATAGTTCTCTAGAAAGCTGCCATCATAGCAGCAACCTTTTCTGAAGTACTGTGTGCCATTGTAGGTTTGGTAGAGTTAGCTATCGGTGAGCTGAGTGGGTGAGAATGAACAGATGATTGCTGAGTGATCTGTGTTGATTAAAATTGCATGTTTCTTCTCCTCCGGACAGCTGGTGGGAGAGAGACCAACGCTGGCTAACCGTCAACAAGATCTTGGATTATACAAAGTTTGCCAGAGCAAGTCCACAAAACTTAGGGGATATCGGGTTTGTCTGAAGCTATGATTGCAAACTTCCTAGCAAAAAGAAATAAAGGAAAGGAAAACAATATTCAAAATCGGATAGCACTTTGGTCTAATTGGCAACAGTTATAATCACAGCTCAAGAACTGTATTTCCCACTGAATTTTGCCCCCATAACTGATATCAACGTGTACAAACTGATACAGTGCATTCCTGTACAGTTTTATTGTAAAGCACATACCAGGTAAAGAGAGCTAAAACACCCCTATGAGGGGTAGGGTTTCCCTATCCTAGATTTTGACATGATCTAGGGTTTTTACTACTTCAAGTAAATAGTTTCACAAAATCCTACATACGGGTGAGCATCCTATCCAAAGTTTGAACAGTCACTATAGCTTTACTATATGCAGCTGGGCCAAATGGTCAGAAGGGGTACCTCGGCAAGATTACCTAATATACCTCTCATACCTAACACCGAGAAATGAAAGAAGGATCAAGTGGTATAGCGGTAATCCAGATCCAAGGGTTGTGTTTCCAACATGGCAAAGCCCACGACTAGCTAGCCTTTCAGCAAGATTTTTAAGCAAGCCTCCGGCAAAGCCATCCAGAAATAGCAGATAGAAAACACAGTGGCTTAAAGTAACAATGCAAATGCAATGCAAAAAACATATATATGTAAATAAAATTTCATATCATGAAGTTCAAGTCAAGTTCTCTAAGTCCCTAGAGTCGCTAGAAACTATAGCTTGCTTTTCGGGTTCCTTAGAGGGGTTTAGTCTCCTCAGATACGATAGCCCTACAGTTCAGACTCCCGTGGTTCTAAATCTGGTTTCACAAGTGCAATGTGAAATGGATAAAACACGAATAAGTCCAAATTTGGCAATTTTTAGAAAAAAATCCATTTTTATCATTAAGGATGCTAGAAATTGACTGCATTGCCAGATTTGAGAGTCGCCACCTAAATATTTTCAGACAATTTAGGAAACCTGTGACTCGTGCCAAAGGCCACTTGTCCGTCATAATAAAAGTGTCTTGGCGCGAGAACTTAGGTATGAGAGGGGAAGGTCATGAATTGAGCACCGCACTCACCCGATCAAATATCGGCCTATACTAATCATGATATGATTTTTATTTACATTATATGCACTTTTTCTAATTATTATGCTAACATTACTATGTGAAGCACACAAGTATAGACTATTTCTCACACTTTGGAATGCTTTGATTTCATGTTTGTTTGAAAAGAATTTTGAATATGCGCTACTTGAAAGAGTAAGCTCATATGTACATTAATCAAATCATCCCAACTTCAGTGAAAAAAGCGTTCATCCACCTGGATTCAAGAGTTATATCAACTAAGCACTTAGCCTCATAATAAACATGCTTGATATGGCAACACTAACACACATGCAATATACTAAAGCAAGAAATGCTCACCTAGTACTCAACTGAGGCAAGCCAAAGAGATGAAACGGTTAGAAAAATGCATGTTCTACTATGCAATGACTAATGCAACACATACAAAATGCAACTACTAGATTCGGTTTATTAGCATGGCACATGGCTCAACTCAAAGCATGCGATAGCACATGTATTCAATTAAGTAGGAAATAACAACAAGTTTAGAATGATGAACTGAACCTAAAGCAAGAAATGCTCACCTAGTACTCAACTGAGGCAAGCCAAAAGAGATGAAACCGTTAGAAAAATGTATGTTCTACTATGCAAGTGACTAATGCAACACATACAAAACGCAACTACTAGATTCGATTTATAAACATGGCACATGACTCAACTCAAAGCATGCAATAGCACACGTATTCAATTAAGTAGGAAATAACAACAAGTTTAGAATGATGAACCGAACCTAATGCATGCACAAATGGATACAAGACATGGAAATGGTATGAAAATGTAAAACATGATGCTACCATTGTAAGCATATAAATAAAAGGGAGAAAGAAATGGGGGTCAGAAGACATACACAAATATTATAAGTGTGCCATCATACAAGAGGGTCCGAATGTCCGACTTAGACTAATTATTACAATACTAAAGCAATGAATTAATGCTACTTAACTAGCTATTACATGTTTTGAATGAAGCTACTAATTAAGGACAACATATTACTATATAAGCATTAACTTAATGGGCTACGAGAAGTGAAGAGTCGCACATGAATGAACGAGAATATTCGCCCGAAAACTCCTCTATTTTGCTGTAAGAAACTGTTCTGTTTGCAATCAGAAAATTAATTTGTTTTTGCCCCAGATTTTGCTTTGTTTTGCCATGAAAGTGACGTTGCTTGCATAAAATAGAGTGGCTGGCCAGGCTTGAAAAGTGGTCTTCTGGATGGAAAGGTGGCCAACCGGCCACTATTTTTTGGTACTGCCCTGCTGCCATAGAAAAGAAATAGAGCAAAAACAAAGTGTTTCCAGGAGGTGTTTATCCTTTCGGCCTTTCCTTATCATGAAATTGATCAAGGGAGTGGTAGACTCAATTCACAAACCATCAATTGACGCAAAATCGTTGCATGATGATCTATGAATCGATGGGACAAAGGCTTAATAAATGGAAATAAAGACCAACAAACCTCCTCCCTATCATTGAGTTACCTTAAGGGAAGTGGTAGGCATTGCTTCTCGAATCATTAACATCACTAAAGAGTATGTAATGGCTCGAGACGTGATAGGTTCAATATGACGTCCAATTGAACCTAAACAAATTTTATTACTGTTGTTACCACTTTTAGTCCAATGTTAACCTCTTTTACATCACCTAGCCATTCTTTATTCATTTTGTTCGAAAGTGATAATTACGTCCACTAATGAAAAGTAGTGTCAAACAAGAAGTTGCACTTAGCACGAGAGAGATGTAATGCCCTGGTAATGTACCTCCGCAGAGATTAAACCATTAAGCATGGAAGGTCTCCTTCTCACGCCTTGAACAACAATCAATTGTTTGAAACAACTCTGAAAAAATAAAAGAAAACTAAGAAATGAAGGAGGTTGTAGAGATGATTATTACAAGTGTGAGTATATATATGAAAACTATGAAATAAAAGCTATCAACTCAAATAAATTACTGTCTAAGGCCTAAACCACCAAACCTATGAGAACTTACAACAACACAAGCATAATATGCAAAGCATAAACTAAATAAACACACTAAAATAACCCAAAAATTAGTAAAAACAGTGCTGAAAATTATCTTGGAAAGCTAGAAAAAAGTAAGCAAAAATAAGAAGGGAACAAAGCTAGTAAGCAAGCCTAAGGAAGGATGGCTAACCCCTCCACTTTTTGGACCTTAAAATCACATGTTTTAGCCTCTGAAAACTCTAAAAATTAGTAGCTAAAAGTTGAGAAACAAATGGAAAACACAAGGATATAAGCTTAGAATAAGGTTCAATGAAGGGTGGTTAACCCCTCCACCCTTGGTAGCTTTTAAATCACAAGTTTTAGCCCACAAAAATAGTCCAAAGACAGTGTAAAAAATAGCAAGAAAAGAGAATGAATAAGAGTGTAAAGATGGCAAAAGTTATACCTTTTGAAGAGGAGTTACACTTTTGTTCACAAACCATAAGGTATTCACTCTCAAGGGCTGAAATTTTAGCTTAATAATCTCAACAAGAAGACTCAAAATATTGGTTTAGGGAGTGTATGTATAGTGTATGTATATTGCAAGATAGAGAGGGAGAGTGTTTGGCAAGCTTTGGGCTCTTAGCAAATTTTTATAACCTAAAATCAAGAGGGATGATCAGGTCTATATAGAAAAATAGGTGCCTCTATCGAAAATATATGTATTGAGTTAGTTGGTTTAGTGTATGCACATGGGGAGAGGGGGCAGCTGACAGCAAAATATCTGCCAGTCGGGAAACATGGCTGGTCGGCTATGTAGGGGGATGGCCGGCCACTAAAAGGAGTGATTAGGCTAGAAAAAAAAAGTAGGTTTTGGTCCAAAGGAGGTGCAAGGTTCTGGGGTCTGAAACTCAAAACTAAAGTTTCTTGCTGAGGAAATCGAACATTTGTACAACATAGTATTTCATCATCGAGTGTTCAACTTGAGGCGCCAAAGTCTTATGGGCAATCAAAAATGGGGTGTCTACATTGTGGTTGTGGTTATTATGTTGGCCTGTGTGTCCTTAGTGAAAGTCCAGAAACCCACTTGGTTAGGTGCTGATCCTTCTTGTTAGTACCGGCAAAATGGTTTTCATAGTGCTTCTATAGCCTACTGCCAGATACGTATCTAGAGATTCCTAGTGTTTTGTATCCATTGCCCTGTTTTCTAATATAAAAGGATATTTTTCATGAATTGACATATAATCCTGACATTGCATTGTTTGAGATAGGAGTGTAAAACGTTTGACAATGGCATGCATATGCTTTCACCTTATGACTTTGTTAAGATTTATACATTGTGTTAAAGTATCTCTACTGGGCATTAGCTCACCTTATGTAGAAAACAACTTTTAGGTGCTGATGATATGCCTCCACCAAGGACATAGATTGGGTGGACTTATAGCCAAGAGCTTCTTTTGTTTTTCTTTTGATGTAACCATTTTGTACAAGCTTTGGGCTTTAACTGTATTGAGTTGAACTCATTTGTTGTACCTAAGCATTGACTTGGAAAGATGCTGTCATTAGGGCATAACATTACTTGATTCTTCTTTTATTTCAATTCATGTACATATATCATATGCTGTAGATTCAGGATGTCGGATTTATGAATTTATACGCTCATATGCCATCTTTTGAATGATCAAGGGGTATAAATGAAATGTTATTGTTTCACATGTTGTATTTATATTAAAGATTATGAGATGAGTTGTTGTTATTTTGGGACGTTACATGGTAGAAGATCAATCAAGTACGAAGTATTATTAGTCATAGCAGAATCCATTTCACTATTTATAGCATCTTTCCAAAATGTAGCATCTTTCGATGTCATAACTTCATTATATGTTCTAGGATCATTTTTAACTAAATAAGTAAGAAAGTCATTATCAATATTCTTTTTTATTCTTCCTCTTTTACTTCTTCGTAGTTCAGTTCCTACTTGATTTTCTACACTACTATTAGACATAGAATTTTCTCCAATTGATTTAGATACCTTATCTTTCATAAGAAATACATTTTAAAAAAATATAGCTTCTCTTGACTCCATTATAGTATTATTAGAAATTTCGGAATTAATTACTAAGAATCTATAACCAACACTATCTAAAGCATAGCCAATAAATACACAATTAATAGTTTTTTCTCCTGATTTTCTTTTCTTAGTAATTGGTATTAAAACTTTAGCCAAGCACCCACACAATTTGAAATATTTTAAACTAGGCTTTTGATTTTTCCAAATTTCATAAGATTTTTTTCTGAATTTTTGTAAGGCACTTTATTTAATATATGACATGTAGAATATAAAGCTTCACCTCATAAATTATTAGGTAAATTGGAACTAGCTAACATAACATTTATCATATCTAGTAGTGTTCGATTTTTACATTCTGCTACTCCATTTGATTGTGGTGAATAAGGTGGAGACTGTTGGTGAATAATTGCATGTTGTTCACAAAACTCTTCCATTTCTATTGGTGCATACTTGCCTTCTCTATCATACCTTAAGATTTTAATTTTCTTTCCTAATTGATTTTCTACAAGAGCCTTATATATTTTACATTTATCAAATAGTTCACTTTTGTGACTTATTAAATATAAATAGTAATATTTAGAAAAATCATCAATAAACGTAATAAATATCTTTTTCTACCACGAGTTAACACATTATTAAGGTAACATGTATCACTATGTATAAGTTGTAATAAAGATGCGTCTTTTTCAATAGATTTAAAAGTTTTTTTTTTCCTTCCTTTTTAGTTTGTTTAGCTTGTACATGTACTTGACATCTTTCCTTTAAATTAATTACATATTCTGGAATTAATTCTAAACTCATCATTCTTTTGATAGTGTTCAAACTTACATGCCCTAGTCTACTATGCCAAGTATTGGAACATTCTACATTAGTAATAGAAGAAGTAGAAAAAAGAATAACATGCAATTTTATTTAAATCAAAATCCATAACATTAAAACTATAACATTTACTAATGAAGTTACCATTCTTAGTTATTACAACTTTATTTGATTCAAAAAAACTTTAAAACCATGTTGAACTAACAAAGATGTACTAACTAAATTTTTCCTAATATTTTTAATTCGTTTAGGTTTTTATATTTTTAATAGATTTGTTACATTCTAACTCAGATCTGGCTTCTCTCTTCTGATTTTCTGTTTTTATTAGATCTCATTGTTCATCAATTGGTCAATTAATCTACATGGAACCTGTTTGAGATTTGCCTTCTCAAATCTATAAGTTTAACTTTAATTTCCGACATGTATATATGCATTTGTTTTGTATGAACTTAGATTTTTGATTTTTCAGACTTGTTTGAGATCTATATATGTATGAGTGTGTGTATAAATTTATGTGTTATTATGTGTATGTTCTGTGAAGTTTCTTGAAATTGGTAGCTTTGAGAATCAAATCTACTCTTGCATATTTTGTGTGAAACCAATGTCTGACTAATCTACATGAGAACAATCAACCATGATAGTGTGCCAATGTCTGGATAAAGCTTAAAGGGATGCCTATGGATTCTATTAAGTGCCAAATCCCACTCAATAATATGCAAAGTTAGTTCACTTTAGCTGACAAATAACTCACAAAACTAATAGTTCACTGTAAAGCACTCTGTGACTGCTTTTGGGGATCTAACCACATGAATCTAATTCCTCCCCTATTCTGAGAAGGAGATTGATTGAGGTGGAAACTATTTGGTGCTGCTTATGAGGTGGACATAGTAGTTTATTATTGAGAAGTAGGGGAATAGGTACGTTTACTTATGCTTTTTTATTATCAATTTTTAGCTTGCAAGATTCATTTCTTATTCTTTTCCTACACATTATATACATTTTAGTTGTGGTTGCTAAATCTCTCTCTCTCTCTCTCTCTCTTTGTGTATACGATTATATATATATGCTGTTAGAATTGCAATATTACTTGGGGTTTGCTCTTTATTTTCAATCATAAAAAGAGGGGAGCTACTTGAATCTGTATTGTAAAAACTTAACTAATGGCAGAGTGGAAAATTTGAGACCTTAGTTTAGAATTTAATTTTGAATATAGATTTGAGAATTTCTTGATTTGGTAAATATTTGAGTAAAATTCAATTTGGTGTAAGTTTATGTCAAGGAGTTTGGGGTGTTTTGAGTGGGTTTTTTTTTTTTTTTTTTTTTTAATAATTTTTTTTCAATTTTTTTTAAAATTCAAGTTTATTTTATTTTAGTTTATTTATTTATTTTTTATTTCAAAGGAATTGGAAGTGATTGAAGTTTTTCTAATTGGAATGGTGTTGGGTTCATCATTGATTTGAAATAGAAGAATAATATGCTCTAGCTTTCATTGGTCTTCATTGATTTTGTCTAAGGATCTTTTTTTGGTGGATCCTTCTTGTTCCTCAAAAATTCTAATCTTTTTGGAAACTTTTTGTTTTTAACTTCCATCTCCAATATATGTGTTTATATATAACATATATGTATATTTTACTGCCACTAGTTGTGCTAATTTGGAACTAGAGGAGCTACTTATGCTTAATAAATTATGAGTTTCTATGTCACAACAGGATATTAGGGTCTGCCAAGAAGGTTATTATTATTATTATTTATTTAAGAAAGTAATGCATTGTATTGCTTGAATATATCATAATCTATCAAGAGCATTGTTGAAACTTTTAGTTTCTTCATTAATATCCTTCATGCTAGAAATGCTTCTAGTATGCTTGACAGTTCTAATTCAGATTGCACCACCGTGATGCAAAAATCATGACAGGTGTTAATTTAGCAAGTAATGATCCATGCATGCATTAATAGCCTTAGACCCATTCAAAAATCTTCATTAGAGATACCTAGTCATCTTTGATAAAGCTCTTCTTTTATTGTCTAGTTTGGATAGTTCAGGAGCACAAGTCTATGTTGTAATTAGTAGTTCTACCGCTTAAATGTAGTCCATCTCGTAGAGATTTTGTATAGTAGCTCCTTATATTCTCCGGGTGCATACTAGACAAGATAAGTCTATGCCGTGTACTTGGAGAACCATGGGGAGATGCTGCCAAAATTTTGTTAGAGATGGATAGAGTAGTATGAGCTACTTTTTACAATATAGACTATACATTCCTAAATGGGAAAGTATGATGAACCAACCTATTAGAGAAGAGTTAAAGCTGAATGGTGTCATGTCGCATGCATTATAAGGTACTTAATTGAGGTTAAGAATAATTAAAATTAAACGATAATTTTGAACTTTGTTGATTTGGCAGTGACATTTGTTGTGTAAGACAAAGTCAGATGGATAAAAGCTGGATAAATCAGTATAGGTTGCACCCAGAATATATAGAAGGGGTTAAGGAATTTGTTAAACTTGCATGCCAAAATAATCCTCTATCAAATGAAGTCACATGCCCATGTAAACGGTGTCGGAATTTCAAACTAGTAAAGAAAAGCCTTTTGGGGGAACATTTAATGGTCAATGGGTTTCTTCCAAACTACACCGGATGGATTTTTCAAGGGGAAGATTTATCGGCGTCTGTTCCATTGAAAGAGAATATCAGTGATTTGAATGATGGTGATGAAGTCAATGAAATGATATATGAGGGGTTCGGACTTTCTCCACTAAGCTTGGTTCATCTTGCTAGTAATGAGGCAGGAAGTCCTAACATCGAACTAGGCCCAGATAAGAAAACTGAAAGATTTTTCAGTTTATTGAAGGAGGCCGAAAGAGAGTTGTATCAAGAGTGTCACAAGTTTTCAACACTCTCATTTGTTGTTCGATTATTACATACCAAGTGCCTTAGTGGATGGAGCGACAAGTCTTTCACTATGTTGCTTAAACTTTTAAAGGGTGCATTCCCAAAAGGTGAAACTTTGCCAAAGTCATTCTATACAACAAGGGTACTCCTTAGGGAATTGGGCCTCGATTATCATAAGGTACATGCATGCCCAAAAGATTGCTCACTGTATTGGAAGGAGACAGCTAGTTGGGATGATTGCATAGTGTGTCAGACGCCTAGATACAAATAGTTTGAGAGTGAGAAAAACGATTATAAAAAGAAGCAACAAAGAATTCCCCAGAAGATTGTGAGATACTTTCATTTGATTCCAAGACTTCAAAGATTGTTCATGTCATCCAAAACTACTTCATCAATGAAATGGCATGCAGAGGGCCAAATTGATGACAGCAAAATGAGACATCCTGCTGACTCTCTTGTCTGGAAAAATTTTGACACTTTGTATCCCAAGTTTGCGAGTGAGCCTCGCAAAGTCAGACTAGGTTTAGTAGTGGATGGATTTAATCCATTAAAGGCAATGAATGTTGCTCACAATAGTTGGCCAATTATTGTGATGCCTTATAATTTGCCCTCGTGGTTGTGCATGAAGCAACCTCATATGATGATGACATTGCTCATTAATGGTCCTTCTTCACCTGGCAATAACATTGATGTCTACTTGTGCTTGTTAGTGGATGAACTAAATGAATTGTAGGAAAATGGTGTTCAGATGTACGATACAGAGACCAATCAAATATTCCAAATGCAGGCGGTCTTACTGTGGACAATAAATGATTTTCTTGCATATGCAAATTTGTCTAGATGAAGCACGAAAGGCATTTTAGCTTGTCCTTGTTGTAACATACGTACTCAACATCTATATTTGAAGAATGGAAGGAAAATTTGTTACATGGGGCATCGCCACTAGTTGAATGTGAGTCACAAATTTCAAAAAGATGGTGCATCTTTTGATGGAACTTTTGAATCTGAACCATGTCCAACTTGGTTATCAAGGGCTAATGTGTTACAACAGCTAGGGCCTAAGCATCAACCAACTAACAGACGAAAAAGAACCAGGAAAGGAAAGGAAAAAAAGGACAACAAGGAGGATCATAATTGGAGGAAGAGGAGTATTTTCTTTGAGCTTCCATATTGGGAGCATAATTTGATTCGCCACAATCTTGATGTAATGCACATTGAGAATAACGTGTGTGATAATGTATTATGGACGATATTAAATGTTGATGGAAAGAAAAGGGCAATTTAAATGCTCGTCGAGAGTTGCAAGATATGGGAATTCGAAGGCACTGCATCCTAAAAAAGGGTTTGAGAACAAGTATTATTTGCCACCTGCATGTTTCGCTATGAACAATAGAGAGAGAGGTTTGTTTTGTGCACTCCTGAAGAATATCAAAGTTCCAGATGGGTATGCATCCAATATTGATAGCATATCTAGACTTAAAAGTCATGACAACCATATATTGATGCAACAAATACTTCCAATAGCAGTGAGAAATTTGTTACCGAAGAAAGTGGTTGAACCATTGATTGAGTTAAGCAATTTCTTCAGGCAGTTGTGCTCTAAAACTCTAGAGCCAGATGGATTAGATCGTCTTCAATCCCAAATTGTTCCTACACTTTGCCATCTTGAGAGAATTTTTCCTCCATCCTTTTTCGATACAATGGAGCACTTGCCCATTCACCTAGCAGAGGAGGCCAAGTTGCCGGTCCAGTGCAATATCACTGGATGCACTTTATAGAAAGGTGTGCAATTTTACTCCAATTTACATTTGTATTCATTTGTTTGTTTATAATTGAAAGTCATATGTGCATTTGTTTGTTTATAGGTGTCACACCCCAAACCCGCCCCTAAAAGTTCGGGCATGACCTGTGCAGACATGGGCATTAAACCTGATATACACAATATAGGGGCCTGAACGGAAGCATAAAAAAACCATGACAGAAAACAAACTCCATTGAGCCATGACTATCATGCCAGGATCACAGACATCACCACAGATAATACTTTACCAAAACATGCATCCGAGCATCGGTCACATACATATATACATACAGATCCAGCCCTGACATTGGGCATAAGACAAAATATTAATTAATTACAGACAACCCAAGACAGGTAGTTAGACTACAAAACTTGACAAAAGTCTACAAAAATGGGACGGATCCACTTAAGTGCCTGAACATATCGGGTTGACAAAAGTAAACGAGCTTCAGGAGTTAAGACTGGCTCCCGGGTTGATTACCTACAGAAACAGATAAATGCGGAGTGAGCGAAGCTTAGTGAATAATCATACCAAGATAATTCAATGCGTAAGATAAATCATAACTCATAACTATGCGTATGTGACTGTAGAGCTCATAAGGGTAGTCCAATGCTACATTACTTTCAGAACGGCCTTAAGCCCAGAATTAACAGAATGGCCCTTGGCCCAGAAATAACAGAATGGCCCTCGGCCCAGAATGCTTCAGTCGTGCACAAATTCCTTTCACATTTACATTCTCATCACGTTTCGGTCAAGATTATGTAATGTAGGAACTTACGGAAAACATACGAAAACAAAACATTGATAACGGTAAGCATTAACGGAAAATGAACACATATTCCTTGCACTATTACTCACTGTGTGGTGGCGGGACGCGACTTCCTCCTGGAGTGTGCCCTACACACACATAGAACTCACAAGTTAGTTTAAAAACTTCATACATTCGCATTGCAGTCACTAACTTCCAGTAAATAAAGGAACACTGTAACAATTCCAAATACTCATTTCACACATTCCAGAGGGTCAAACAGGTCAAAAGAAGCAAACCATGTTTTTCAACATGGGCCACACGTGCGGCTGTGAGCCCCGCACGTGCGGCAGATCCTCCCGCACGTGCGGCAGTGATGCCTCGCACGTGCCTTTTAGACAGTGTTCAGTCCAAAATTTTGCCCCAAGTGCCGCACGTGCGGCAGTGACTCCCGCACGTGCGGCGATTCTGCCCAAAACCTGTCCGAAATTCTTCAAAAATCCAATTCTTTGGTAGTATCAACAAGGGTTAAAATGGATCTTTAAATGCTTAAAATATGGTTCAAAAATCATGTGATTTAAGAGGTGGAACATACGTTAATCTCAACAAATCAAATCAAATCTTATCCCTTACATTCATAAGCATAACATAAACATAGAGAAGTGTAGAACATAAACATGGAGACTTGTATACACTAAGATCATCTAAGTCCATAATTGTGCATGATCATGTAGAGATAAGGAGTAGAATGAAATTAACCACTAAATCAGACTAACATCAACACAACTCTCAATTATTCCATACACATCCCATGAATCCTCCCTATCAAAGACAATTCTACTCACCAACCATCTTTATCCCAGACAATACCTAAATTTACATACCTTGAGGGTTAAAGCTTCAAATTCTTCACCTCCTTTATCACTCTTCTTCACCCTACCTCTTAACTCCCTCTCTAACCCAAGCTTTTGTCAAGTCAAAGTGTTGTTAGGGACATTATACATAATACATGGAGATATATATATATAAGATGTGAATAAGGACAAAATTGAATCAGTTTATACATTCCGAATTGAAATTTCACCAACATGCTTAATATTACCTAAAAATTATGTTGAGCTCAGATATAACATCAATTTCGGATTATCATACCTCTAAGGCTCCCAATTTCTGTTCCAAACATTTTAAATGCACAGATGTTTTTTCCTTGTCCAACAGATAATATCACAAATTGTTGTCATCACGCAGTTAAAAGCACGAAATAAGGGACTTAAACATGACAAAAGCACATGTGAGGGTCAGGTTATTACACTCTCCCCCCCTTAAATAAGTTTGGTCCCTCAAACTCGTTTTACCTCAGGACGGAAACAAATGCGGATACTGGTGTTGCATATCCTCCTCTTTTTCCTACGTTGCTTCGGTTCCGTAATGTCCTTGCCATTCGACCTTTACCATTGGAATCTCTCGATTTCGTAATTGCTTCACTTGTCGATCCAGAATTCGAATTGGTTTCTCTTCATAAGTTAACTTGTCATCTAACACAATTTGGTGATAATCTATCACATGTGACGGGTCCGGAAGATATCCTCAGAGCATAGAGACATGGAACACGTTATGGACTTGGCTCATATTTGGCGGAAGGGCAACTCGATAAGCTACCGGACCCACTCTCTCCAGAATCTGGAAGGGACCAACATATCGGGGTGTTAACTTACCCTTTTTCCCAAATCTTGGATGCCCTTTCATCGGGGTGACTTTCACGAACACATGACTACCCACATCAAATTCCAAATCCCTTCGTCGGTTATCCGCATAACTTTTCTGTCTGCTTTGGGCCATTTTCAATCTTTCTCGGATACGTTGGACCTTCTCAGTTGTCAGCTGCACAATTTCAGGCCCTAGCAAGGCTCTATCCCCAACTTCAGTCCAACACACGGGGGAACGACACGGTCTTCCATATAAAGCTTCACAAGGGGCCATTTCAATACTGGAATGATAACTACTGTTGTATGCAAATTCTACCAATGGTAAGTGGGTTTCCCAACGTCCTTGAAAATCCAACACACACATACGGAGCATATCTTCCAACGTTTGTATCGTTCTCTCGGACTGACCGTCGGTCTGAGGGTGGAAAGCTGTGCTAAATTTGAGTTCTGTACCTATAGCTTCTTGCAGACTTTGCCAGAATCTTGAAACAAACTTTGGATTCCTATCTGACACAATTGAGACCGGAATACCATGAAGCCTGACAATTTCATTTACATAAAGTACTGCGAGTTTATCTGCATTATATTGAGTCTTCACTGGTAGGAAGTGAGTAGACTTAGTTAATCGGTCCACAATCACCCATATAGAATTCATACCCCGAGGAGTCCGTGGTAACCCCACAACAAAATCCATAGTCAATTGTTCCCACCTCCATTCCGGAATTGGAAGAGGTTGCAACAGCCCCGCTGGTCTCTGGTGTTCTGCTTTTACTTGCTGACACTGTAGACATTTAGAAACGAACTCGGCGATTTCCTTTTTCATACCTGGCCACCAAAAATTTTGCTTCAAATCTCGGTACATTTTGGTACTTCCCGGATGCATCGCAAACTTCGAGGCATGTGCTTCTTCCATCAATTTTTGTTTAAGCTCCAACACATTGGGAATACATGTTTGGTTTTGAAATTTGAGTACCGAATCCACTAAGCTGAACCCCGGTTTTGGTTTTTTCCCTAACTCATCACATATCTTCCTTAAAGTTTCATCCTCCATTTGATGTATCTTAATTTCTTCGAGTAAGGTTGGTCGAGCCATTATTGCTGCTATTACAGCCTCCTGTCCACGTATCATAAAATCCACATTCATTTTGTCTAAGTCAGTCACCAATTCCTTTTGCTCCGTGAATAGGTTTGCTAAACCTCCCATATTTTTCTGACTAAGGGCATCTGCGACTGTGTTGGCTTTACCAGGATGGTAATGAATCTGCAAATCATAGTCTTTAATCAATTCTAACCACCGCCGTTGTCGCATATTCAACTCCTTCTGAGTAAAAAGGTACTTGAGACTTTTGTGATCGGTATAGACTTCGCAAGTAGTGCCATACAGATAATGCCGCCATATCTTCAAAGCAAAAACTACTGCTGCCAGCTCAAGATCATGTGTGGGATAATTCTTCTCATGGGGTTTAAGTTGACGTGAAGCATAAGCACACACCCTAATCCTTTATGGGACGCATCACTATAAATCACAAATCCTTCGGTAACAGACGGTAAGGCCAGAACTGGAGCTGTAGTTAATTTTGTTTTCAATTCCTGGAAAGCAGATTCCCGCTCTTCTGACCATTCAAATACAACTCCCTTTCGAGTTAGTTGTGTAAGCGGCACGGCGATTTTAGAGAAATCTTGAACAAATCGCCTGTAATAACCGGCTAACCCCATAAAACTACGCACCTCAGTCACATTGGTAGGAGTTGGCCAATTCACAATCGCCTCAATTTTGTGTGGATCAACAGAGACTCCGTCTTTTGTTATCACATGCCCCAGAAATGCTACCTCATGTAGCCAGAATTCACATTTCTTCAACTTTGCATACAACTTCTTTTCTCGAAGTGTTTGAAGGATTACGCGGAGATGGTTCTCGTGAGCTTCTACACTCCTCGAGTAAATAAGGATATCATCAATAAAGACCACCACAAACTCATCTAAATAAGGCTTAAAGACTCGGTTCATCAGATCCATAAATGCTGCTGGTGCGTTAGTGACTCCAAAGGGCATAACCAGAAATTCGTAATGGCCGTATCGAGTTTGAAAAGCTGTTTTCTCTACATCATCAGCTTTAACTTTCAGTTGGTGGTATCCAGATCGTAAATCAATTTTCGAGAAGACTTGTGCCCCTTGGAGCTGATCAAACAGATCATCGATCCGTGGCAGTGGGTACTTATTCTTGATTGTTACCTTGTTGAGTTCCCTGTAGTCGATACATAATCGGAGTGTTCCGTCTTTCTTCTTTACAAACAGAACTGGTGCACCCCAAGGAGACACACTCGGACGGATAAATCCCCTATCAAGCAAATCTTGTAACTGAATCTTTAATTCTTTCATTTCAACTGGTGACATCCTATACGGAGTCTTAGAAATAGGTTGAGTTCCGGCACCACTTCAATTGTAAACTCAATCTCACGGTCTATTAACTGCCCCGGCAATTCTTCTGGAAAAACATTCGGAAATTCACAAACGACTAGAATCAGATCAGTACTTCCATTCATCACTTGCCCTTCCAAAACACTGCATAAGAACCCCTGACACCCTTTCTGAAGTAGTTTACATGCCTTTGCTGCAGAAATCAAATATGGTGGTGAAGTCACTTCCTGTCCCTGAAAAATCGATTCTAGTTGTCCCGGAGAGTGGAAACTAATTTGCTTGTTCAGAAAGTCTATAGTTGCACCATTTTCACTCAACCAGTCCATGCCCAGGATAACATCAAAATAGGTCAAGTCAAGAGGTAACAGATTGGCATATACCCGGACATCTCCAATTTGGAGTTCACAAGCAAAATACATAGAAGCACAGATCATAGAGTCTCCCAAAGGTGAAGACACACATAACACATATTACAATTTTTCCTCAGATTTATCTAGATTTTGCTCAAATAATTTTGACACAAAAGAATGAGTAGAGCCAGAATCAAACAGTACATGAGCAGAATAACCATGAACCATAAATGTACCTAACACCACTATCGCAGCATTTTGCACATCTCCGGGAACTAGTGCAAATACTCTACCTTGCCTCGTAGTGTCTTTATTGTTAGCAGGTTTTGCAGCTGACTTGGTATTGGAATTGGGTGCAGACCCTACTGAACTTGTGACAACTTTGTTATTATTCTGTTGTTTCCCTTGAGGACAATCCCTTATCAGATGACCCATTTTGCTACATCAGAAACATGCACCAGACAGTCGGTGACAAACCCCACGATGCCTCCAACCACATTCTGGACATACAGGGGCTGACTCTTGAGTAGGAGTGGTTGTGCTGGAGGTCCCTGAATTTTGCTTCTTAGTTGGCGGAGTCGTTGTTCCCTTTGAGCATTGAGTATTTTGCCTCTTCCCTTTCCATTCAGAAATTCGGTTTTGAGTCGCGAGATTTCCTTCTGCTATAATAGCCCTCTCCAACACATCAACATAAGTGGGTAACTTTAGCATGTTGACCTTATCCAGTATAGCACTCCGTAGTCCCCCTTCAAATTTGCGAGCCTTTTTATAATCGGTGTCTACCATGTGAGGGGCAAATCGTGCTAGTTCTGCAAATTGAGCTTCATACTCGGCAACGGTCTTGTTCCCTTGTTGAAGAGTTTCAAATTCGGTCACCTTCTTATCTCGTATACTTTGAGGAAAGTACTTATCATAAAATAACTCCAAAAATCTGTCCCAAGCTAGTCCTGGGTAAGTAGTTCGTGTAAGCATCCACCATCTTCGTGCCTCATCCTCCAGAGTGAAAGCAGCTAGTTGAACTTTTTGGGCTTCGGTGCAAGGGAAAACTTCGAATAATTTCTCTATGCCCAACACCCATGCCTCGGCTTTCATTAGTTCTATCCCTCCTTTGAATGATGGTGGTTTCATCTTTTTGAACTCCTTTGTAAGGGTAATAGTTCGGTCTTTAGCGTGGACATCTTGTACTACTGGTGGGGGTACCGGTGGTCGTGGCGGTTGCTGTTGTGGCTGTTGTTGTTGTTGTTGCCGTAGAGTTTCTGCCATTTCCATAATCATTCTTTCCATCCTGTCCAACCTTGCAGAAGTAGCATCCTCCGGGTCTTCTGCTCTGGTTCTCACCATAATCTACACAACAATCAATTATATACCATAGACATAATTCAAACATGTTAGCATTAGCAGAGTACGCTTAACGTTGCTATCGATCTTTCATGTACTTCCAAACTATCATGCATGATGCCTAAAGCTTGTCTAGACACCCTAAAGCTCAATGGTTCCGTGTGTGAGATAGCAACTCGTGCTCTGATACCACTTGTCACACCCCGAACCCGCCTCTAAAAGTTCGAGCATGACCTATGCAGACATGGGCATTAAACCTGATATACACAATATAGGGGCCTGAACGGAAGCATAAAAAAACCATGACAGAAAACAAACTCCATTGAGCCATGACTATCATGCCAGGATCACAGACATCACCACAGATAATACTTTACCAAAACATGCATCCGAGCATCGGTCACATACATATATACATACAGATCCAGCCCTAGCATTGGGCATAAGACAAAATATTAATTAATTACAAACAACCCAAGACAGGTAGTTAGACCACAAAACTTGACAAAAGTCTACAAAAATGGGACGGATCCACTTAAGTGCCTGAACATATCGGGTTGACAAAAGTAAACGAGCTTCAGGAGTTAAGACTGGCTCTCGAGTTGATTACCTACAGAAACAGATAAATGCGGAGTGAGCGAAGCTCAGTGAATAATCATACCAAGATAATTCAATGCGTAAGATAAATCATAACTCATAACTATGAGTATGTGACTGCAGAGCTCATAAGGGTAGTCCAATGCTACATTACTTTCAGAACGGCCTTAAGCCCAGAAATAACAGAATGGCCATTGGCCCAGAAATAACAGAATGGCCCTCGGCCCAGAATGCTTCAGTCGTGCACAAATTCCTTTCACATTTACATTCTTATCACGTTTCAGTCAAGATTATGTAATGTAGGAACTTACAGAAAACATACGGAAACAAAACATTGATAACGGTAAGCATTAACGGAAAATGAACACATATTCCCTGCACTATTACTCACTGTGTGGTGGCGGGACGCGACTTCCTCCTGGAGTGTGCCCTACACACACATAGACTCACAAGTTAGTTTAAAATCTTCATACATTTGCATTGCAGTCATTAACTTCCAGTAAATAAAGGAACACTGTAACAATTCCAAATACTCATTTCACACATTCCAGAGGGTCAAACAGGTCAAAAGAAGCAAACCATGTTTTTCAACATGGGCCGCACGTGCGGCTGTGAGCCCTGTACGTGCGGTAGATCCTCCCGCACGTGCGGCAGTGATGCCCCGCACGTGCCTTTTAGACAGTGTTCAGCCCAAAATTTTGCCCCAAGTGCCGCACGTGCGACAGTGACTCCCGCACGTGCGGCGATTCTGCCCAAAACCTGTCCGAAATTCTTCAAAAATCCAATTCTTTGGTAGTATCAACAAGGGTTAAAATGGATCTTTAAATGCTTAAAATATGGTTCAAAAATCATGTGATTTAAGAGGTGGAACATACGTTAATCTCAACAAATCAAATCAAATCTTGTCCCTTACATTCATAAGCATAACATAAACATGGAGACTTGTATACACTAAGATCATCTAAGTCCATAATTGTGCATGATCATGTAGAGATAAGGAGTAGAATGAAATTAACCACTAAATCAAACTAACATCAACACAACTCTCAATTATTCTATACACATCCCATGAATCCTCCCTATCAAAGACAATTCTACTCACCAACCATCTTTATCCAAGACAATACCTAAATTTACATACCTTGAGGGTTAAAGCTTCAAATTCTTCACCTCCTTTATCACTCTTCTTCACCCTACCTCTCAACTCCCTCTCTAACCCAAGCTTTTCTCAAGTCAAAGTGTTGCTAGGGACATTATACATAATACATGGAGATATATATATAAGATGTGAATAAGGACAAAATTGAATCAGTTTATACATTCCGAATTGAAATTTCACCAACATGCTTAATATTACCTAAAAATTATGCTGAGCTCAGATATAACATCAATTTCGGATTATCATACCTCTAAGGCTCCCAATTTCTATTCCAAACATTTAAAATGCACAGATGTTTTTTTCCTTGTCCAACAGATAATATCACAAATTGTTGTCATCACGCAGTTACAAGCACGAAATAAGGGACTTAAACATGACAGAAGCACATGCGAGGGTCGGGTTATTACAATAGGTATCTTATGACAGTTAAGTCATATATGCGTAATCGAAGTCATCTAGAAGGTTCAATTGCAGTGGAATACTTAGTTGAAGAGTGTATGACTTTTTGCTCAAGGTACTTGGATGATGTTGAGTCAAAATTGAATCGACCAATAAGGAATTATGATGTTAGAGACAATCTTGGGATATTACTGGGTCATGCTTTGGGAAAAGAAAAAGGGTTTGCGCTAGATAACACATCATGTGTACAAGCTTATCGGTATGTGTTATTTAACACTGCTACAATTGTCCCATATCGAGAGTAGGATACACATCTTTGTTCCAAAATTTTATTGATACCATTAATATGTATCTTGCATTTTATAAGTACTTTAAATGTGTAGGGAGCATTGTGATTTTATTAAGTGGTGACATCGTCGTCTCAAAGATTTTGATGTGGATCGCTGTCACAATGATGAGTTTCCCAGATGGTTCAATTCTCATGTAAGTACTAATAACTTACATGTTTCCAATTTTCAATTCTCATATTTTCAATTTTTAATTCTCTATTAGTTGATGTTTAATTTTCTTAACTTTTTAAAAATAAGTTGAAGAGCTTCTAGCTATTGAAAATGGTGTGTTGTCAGATGGGATTAAAACTTTGGATTGAGACCTAGTAAAAAGGCCACGAGATTTAGTGGGTATATAATTAATGGTACTAGGTATCATACGAGGAGTTGTCAGTGGAGAACAAAAACTCAAAATAGTGGGGTTATGGAGAAAGCAAAGAGTTGTAGCTATGCAAATACTAGAGACATGAATGCTGTGGAAGGTGAAGTAGCATACTATGGATATGTGACAGATATTATTGAATTGTATTACTCATACGACCATAGATATGTGTTATTCATGTGCGACTGGATTGACAACATCAAAAGACTGAAGCAGTATGGTTTTGGTTTCACACCTGTTAATTTCAATCATTTGTTATATACAAAGAAACAAAATAGCGATGAGCCATTCATCCTAGCATCTCAGGCACAACAAGTCTTCTATGTTAATGTTCTCGTTGGAGCTGATTGGGATGTTGTAGTCAAGATGAAACCTAGAGACTTGTATGAGATGTGTGGAGAACAACCAACTACTGATGGAGTACATCACAATGAAGTGGAAGGATTTGGCGACTAGGAGTTAGATGCAACTTCGTTTGCTTGTGAAGAAGACATAAATTGGGTTAGATAAGGTGAATTTGGAACAACTATTGATGAAACTATTCAATAATAGACAATGAGGAGCATTTTAGAACCAACTAGGACATAGCTGGGACAATAGTCACATGCAAGGCACCTTTATTCAATATTATTATTCATTTACATCCGCTGTCACTCTCACTCATACAATTACAGGACAAGTAGTGCAAACATAAAGGACATGCAATAGAAGTATTCGAACGCCTTATATGTTACCTTTGCATTATTATAGAAGACGATAATACGTTCATAGTACAGGGAATAGACACACCCACATGGTTTCACTATGCTTCTGGATATCACTTAGAATCAAAAGGTGTATTATCAAAATATGAGGTAGTGTCATCAAACTGACATTTATTAGGTCATCTTTTATTTAGAACACGATAAACTTGATGATCATGATAATTAGACCATCTGTCATGATGTCGAAAAAGAAGTTCTATGAGGGGTTGGGCATAATCTAGAGGATAGATAACCATGTATTTGGATCTATGCCATTAGTTGTGCAGATCTGAAGTTGATTGTGTGGAAAATTGCAAGTTCATGGAGGTATTTCAATCATCATGACCACTGTGAAGAGTAGCACGGTCAAAAACTGTTAAACTTGGATACCATCAGTAATGGGAATGAATTCTCTTGCATAAGCATGAGTGGCCAACACAAACTAAAGGTCAGTTTTGGAACTACTTAAAAAAGTTTAACTTTTGTTAATAAAAAAAAAATAAAAGTCATGAAGAAGAGTCGAATGCCACGTCAATTATTTTTACTAATAAAAAAGTAACTTTTTTAATACATCGTCAACCGCATTAACTAAAAATTACTAAAAATGTTATAAAGTTAAAAAAATTATTAAAAAAGCCAACCTCAAATGCCCAATAAGTGAAAGAGAAATGAAATGTTGGTATGCAATGATAATACAGTGTGATTAGTAGTTTGTAGCATTGTTAATATATTCCTAATTAGTTAACCAAAGTAGAGAGGAATTATTTATTTATCTTTTTGGGTTATGATGGAGGCCGAAGGCCAAGCAAGGAAAGCAAAAGATAGAAAAGAAAAAGAAACTCAAGTAACAACAGAACTAGCAGCTCCAACATGCTACCTATCTCGCCATAGAAATGGGCCCAACTCCACTGGAGCACTCCATAACAACTAATTAATGTGTCATGACCACAATGTCTCCTTTGCTAACTCATCCGCACAAACATTCACCTCATAAGGAACATGGTAGACCTCATAGCACCAATCCTGATTCAAAAGCTTTCAAATCTGCTTTATGAGAGGAAGTTATAGAAACATCATTTTTAGAGGCAATAACAAAGAAATATACACAAAAAAAAAAAAAAAAAAAATTGCCCCCTTAAAGAATTATTTCATTTCTTATTTTGGGCTTGCTGCTATGTGCCTAGATTGGTATGCTGTTGTGTGTATGCTGTTGTTGAGTACTTAATAATTAAAGTTGCCAATTATTGCAGGTTAACACAAATGCTGACGAGTCGATGAAGAAGTTTATTTTGGCATCTGTTGGAAAAAAAATGGAGAGAGTGGAAAGCTAGAGTTAAAAAAATGGGGTATATGCCATTCGACAATGATGTTGATAGGTTAACTCATCGACCCAAAAGAGTACATGAGCATCAATGGCGGAGCTTGGTCTATTATTGGGGCACTCGGAAGGCACATCTATCATTTAATGTTGCTAGTTCAACGAATTGCTTGTATTAAATTGTTTATTGAATTCTATTGTAATCTTATAAGATGAGTTTGTTAATTAATAAATTATCTTGTGTTTGTGTTCATACATAATAGAAAAAAAGTACAAAAAACAAAGAAATTCGGAATAAAACATTAAATCACATAACCGGCAGGAAACCATCCTTTGTTGTTCGAATAGAGGTATATAGTTTCTTTATATTTCAAATTGAAATTGTATATTTTGATTTTGTTGCTTAATTTTAATTGTAATTATAGGAAACAAACAAGAATAATGGAGTTCCTGCAACTCGCTTAGAGGTGTGGATGGCTGGGTACTCAAAGAATAACAAACCAAGTACTGATAAAGTTGCTGAGGTCATGGTATGTAGCTTGGTTGTTTCTCTCTCTCTCTCTCTCTCTCTCTCTCTCTCTCTCTCTCTCTCACAGTTATGGCTTATCATCATATACTTTGCGGCACCATTATTATATACTTTGCAGCACTATCAAAAGAGAGGAATGCTTGGGCTTTAGTGGTTGTGGCTACAACTGGTGCTGCAGTTGTGTTTACTGCTAGTGCTTCAGCTGTGGCTGCAGCTGTGATTGCTTTCATGATACTCTTATCAGTTTTGTTAATATAAATTTTATTGGTGGCTAATTAACTAATTAACAATTGCAGACACAAATGAAGGAGCTTGGGGCGCAATCCAATGCTACAAATGAAGAGATTGTCACATAGGTTCTAGGGCCTGAGCGACCTGGTCGTGTTCGAACATATGGATTGGGTCCTTCTCCAACAAATGTCTTTGGAGGTGGATATAGGCAATCACAAGAACAAACTTGTATCATCCAAGCGCAAGTCCAAGAGCAACTTAGCCAATATAAAGCACAAATGGAGATGCAAATGAAGGAGATGATGGATGCAATGCTTAATCAACATAAAGTACAAATGGAGATGGAAAGCACAATCCAAGCTCAACAAGCACGAATAGAGCAATTGGAGTCTCAATAGGCCATGGGTGGGCCTGTTGCGCCAGCTACTACACATGTGCATTCACAACAACAATCCTATGCATACACTTCATCATTTAATTGCCATCATTTGTCCAAGGAAGTGAGTAAATAGTTAATTATGAAATTTTCAATATGACATTTTATTCATGTTATTTGTTCTTATCAAAAGCAAGTTCACATATCAAAGATATGAAAGAAGAAGAAGAAGAAGAAGTAGATAGCACAATTTCAATGAAAGAAGGCAAGGTTAAAGCTATTCCTAATCTTTTCTTTTACTGATTATTCAAGCTCTAAATTTTCAGCCTCATGTTCCTAATCTTATCTTATCTTGTATCTTCTCTTTAATTTTTTTGCTATTTTGAAATGATTTTTAAATTTGTTGGGGGTAATAGGCTCCCTTACTTTCAAATGGGATGTTCCTGAGTTTAGATTAACCTTGTGAAATCTTGACCATTCACAGTGGTGATCACTGATTAGGTTTCAAGTCATTAATTGCCTTAGATTCACAGTGGTGATCATTGTTTTCTTGGTATGTTGCATAGGTGTGTAGCATTAAATGATTAACTATCAAACTTTGTTTGATTCTAGCTTTGTTTGAATCGAAAATGATGCTTTTTGTCCGAGTGCATAGGCACTTGAATAGCTGACCATTCACTTTCATCGTAATCTCTTAGCCTTTTGCCTTGTGTGAGGTAATTTTGAAGTAACTTGAACCTTTGAACGACTTTGTTGTTGTAATGTGTAAGTTTGCTGAGAAAAAAGTATGCGTTATGCTAATAGCACAACATTGAATTTAGATATCAATGTAAAATGTGATGCATAGATTACTTCTGTCCAATTTGACATGAATCATGTGATGATTAAGTGCAAAAATGCTTATTTGAAATAGAGACTGGAACTTACAGTTGGAATGATTTGAAAAATCATGATTACTTCTATCCAGTATGAATTTGAATTTTGTTTTTACAGATTTCATTGTAACGTATTTGGCTTAGTCTAGTGGAGGATTTGTTCACTGAATTATGAATTTATTTGTTGATGGAATCTCTTAAGTCGATGATGGGTGATTGTTTCAGGCATCTAAGCTCCGCGAGAAGTTTGACGCCAACAAGCACGTGGATTGAAGAGTACATATATTTTGTGTAGTAAAAATCTCATGAAATGTGCAATTAATTTGGTTCATAAACGAGTTGAGTACTTTTATGTACTTTCCCCAACTCCGTACAATGTTTTATGATGTGTTGATTACAATATATTGGATGTATAAAAATTCTAATTAGCTTGATGCATGGTTGGCGCATTGATATGTGAATTTGAGCCATATGTATTCGTAATTAAATTTTCAAGCTGCCTTCTTTAGTTAAATTCTTTGGCTTGCGCTATATTTCAAAGTCTTGGCAAATGGGGCCTTATAACTGTGTTGAATCTTTTAGTGCATATCTTTTGAAATGCTATGCCTTGGACAAAATATTGATTGTAATTCTTCTCATATTTCAGAATCAGGAGGGGAAAAAAGAAAAAGAAAAAAAGGGTGGCTTTTTTTAAAAAAATGCCACTAAATGACGTCATAAGTTAGTTTGTGACGGAAATAGAAGCAGACGTCAAAGATTTTGTGGTGTTTTAAAAAACATTGTCTAATAGTTTTAGCGATGGTTTTCAAACGTTGTAAAGTTATTGCGGCGGCCGTATCAACGACAAAAAATTTAAACGTTGTTGTAACGTTTCACAGCATTTTTTAGGCTTTTAGCGGTGTTTTAAAAACGCCGCTAAAACTCAAATTCCATGTAGTGTATTAGAGGGTACTTGGGTAATTTTATTTTTTCTATTAGATCAGTTGTAAAAAAAATTCTGACAATGAGACATTTAATTTCTAACAAATAAAGAGAGAATCTATATTTTTGACAAAATTCAAATTGACCCTTAAAATTAATAAACAATGATTAACATATTGCTACAAAGTACATAGGCACTATCATTCATGCCATAATAACAAGAAGATATGTGGTAGGGGCTTGCCACACCGCTAACAAGTTTGAACATCAGTGGATGAATTAATAACATTATAAAGAACATAATCACAAATTATTAATCAAGTATTTTGACTTTTTATCTTATTAGATAAGCATTGATGGAGAGTAA
This sequence comes from Camellia granthamiana, assembly GCA_036172215.1. Lineage (NCBI taxonomy): Eukaryota > Viridiplantae > Streptophyta > Magnoliopsida > Ericales > Theaceae > Camellia > Camellia granthamiana. Next base: position 12,991,783 of record CM069909.1, on the reverse strand, counting down.
AGGACCAGAAGATCATGTTTGGCACTTCCATTGAGAAAGGACAACTCAACTTCCATCAGTCCTTAGCCAAAAGATTGGATGAGGATATGTTATGCATATATTCTTTTGTCTTTTCTGAGTTTTGGTAAAGTCACTTAAATTAAAACCATAAGGCAATTTGAGTGCGAGACCAAGTACAAAGCGCACACAATTGCATTAGCAAAAGCAAGGTTTTGTTTTCTGTAGTAAAAAGTGGTTATTCCTTTCTTTTGCTCCTAAGCTTAACAAATTATGCTATGTCACTTAACAAAGAAGTGCTTATGACACTTAACAAATTATGCTTATGACATTCAACTTTTTGAAAATTTCGCGAACACCCAACTAGTTAGCTCCATGTGGAAGAAGTGACAAAATCGGATTTGATTTTTAGAATTTTCAACAGTAGGCTGAGATTCTCTGTTTTCAAGCAAAAAAAAAAAAAAAAAAAAAAAAAAAAAGAAAGAAAAAAGAAAAGAAAAAGAAATAAATAAGAGTACTCCTGATTTGTCCATTATTCACATGATATGATTTTCTTAAAATTATGTGACTATAAATACATGAGAAGTGGTGATAGATACATCTTTAGGAACAGATTATCCAGTAACCTATTAGCAAGTAATATATGCATGATCACTAATTTGCATTTTTAATATCAGAGATAGTTGAGATTCCCATTTTGATGTCCCAGTGAAAGAGATAAGTGGCACTGCCTACCACTAATAAAGTGTGGACCGTGCATGAAATGCTTTTCCATCCCATGAGATTAACCAGAAAATTAGCCATATCTCATCATCATCATCATAGTATTTGAATTTGTAATTTACAACCGGCCATGCCATGATCCATGGCCACAACACCAACCACAATGGCAAAAATTATTGGGTAAATTATACCGCTGGTCTTTATACTTTAAGTGTAATCCTTGGTGTCTCGACTTCACCTTGGCTCGAATGGCTCGAATTTCTGTTCACCGGTCGGTCATCCGGCAAAAAAGCTGACAGCCGCGGTTGTCACCTTGTCGACCGCGGCTGTCAACCTTTTTCTCGGATGACTGGCCGGACGACCGGTGAACAGAAATTCGAGCCATTCGAGCCAAGGTCACATTCGAGGTACGTAGCATTGTTCATACTTTAATTTCTGTGTCATTTTTGTGCATACAACATGACACCATTCACCTCTAACTCTTCTCTAATAGGTTGGTTCATCCTACTTTTTCATTCAGGAATGCACATTTTATATTGTAAGAAGTAGCTCATACTGCTTTATCCATCTCTAACGAAATTTCGGCAGCATCTCCCCATGGTTCTCCAAGTACACAACATAGACTTACCTTGTGTAGTATGCACCCGGAGAACATGAGGAGCTATTGCACAAAATCTCTACGAGATAGACTACATTTAAGTGGTAAAACTACTAATTACAATATAGACTTGTGCTCTTGAACTGTCCAAATTGGACAATTCAAGAAGAGCTTCATCAAAGATGACTAGGTATCTCTAATGAAGATTCTTGGACGGGTCTAAGGCTATTTATGCATGCATGGATCATTACTTGCTAAATTAACAACTGTCATGCTTTTTGCATCCCGGTGGTGCAATCTGAATCAGAATTATCAAGCATACTAGAAACATTTCTAGCATGAAGCATATTAATGAAGAAACTAAAAGTTTCTACAATGCTCTTGATAGATTATGATATATTCAAGCAATGCAATGCATTACTTTCTTAAATAAATAATAATAATAACCTTCTTGGCAGACTCAAATATCCTGTTGTGACATAGAAACCCATAATTTATTGAGGTACTTACGTGTAAGTCCTAATAAGTAGACTTATTGTCTAATAGGTCCTATAGAAAAAATTTGTCATAAAAAGTCACTAAATGTAAGTTTTAGCGACAATTTATGAAAATTATAACAAAAAAAGGTCACTAATTATCAATTTTTAGCGACGTATGTAAAAAATTGTCACAAAAAAATTATTTTTAGCGGCAATTTTACCAAGATTTATTTTCAATAGGACTTGACGGGAATTAAGTCCAACTATTAAGACCTATCGGTAGTTTACCCTAATTTTATTAAGCATAAGCAGCTCATCCAGTTCCAAATTAGCACAACTAGTGGCAGTAAAATATACATATATGTTATACATAAACACATATATTGGATATGGAAGTTAAAAACAAAACGTGTCCAAAAAGACCAGAATTTTTGAGGAACAAGAGGGATCCACCAAAAAAAGATCCTTAGACAAAATCAATGAAGATCAATGAAAGCCAGAGCATATTATTCTTCTATTTGAAATCCATGATGAACCCAACACCATTCCAATTAGGAAAACTTCAATCACTTCCAACTCCTTTGAAACCAAAAAATAAATAAATAAATTATTTAAAAAAAAAAAAAAACCACTCGAAACACCCTAAACTCCTTGACATAAACTTACACCAAATTGAATTTTACTCAAATATTTACCAAATCAAGAAATTCTCAAATCTATATTCAAAATTAAATTCTAGAGTAAGTTCTCAAATTTTCCACTCAGCCATTAGTTAAGTTTTTACAATACAGATTCAAGTAGCTCCCTTCTTTTTATGATTGAAAATAAAGAGCAAATCCCATGTAATATTGCAATTTTAACAGCATATATTTATATAACCGTATACAGGAAAAACAGAGAGAGAGAGAGAGAGAGAGAGAGAGAGAGAGAGAGAGAGAGAGAGATTTAGCAATCACGACTAAAAAGTATACAATGTGTAGGAAAAGAATAAAAAATCAAATTGAATTTTACTCAAATATTTACCAAATCAAGAAATTCTCAAATCTATATTCAAAATTAAATTCTAGAGTAAGTTCTCAAATTTTCCACTCAGCCATTAGTTAAGTTTTTACAATACAGATTCAAGTAGCTCCCTTCTTTTTATGATTGAAAATAAAGAGCAAATCCCATGTAATATTGCAATTTTAACAGCATATATTTATATAACCGTATACAGGAAAAACAGAGAGAGAGAGAGAGAGAGAGAGAGAGAGAGAGAGAGAGAGAGAGAGAGAGAGATTTAGCAATCACGACTAAAAAGTATACAATGTGTAGGAAAAGAATAAAAAATGAATCTTGCATGCTGAAATTTGATAATAAAAAAGCAGAAGTAAAGTACCCATTCCCCTACTTCTCAATAATAAACAACTGTTTCCACCTCATAAGCAGCACCAAATAGTTTCCACCTCAATCAATCTCCTTCTCAGAACAGGGGAGGAATTAGATTCATGTCGTTAGATCCCCAAAAGCAGTCCCAAGGAGCTTTACATTGAACTATTCAGTGTGTTTGGTTTGAGTTTTTTAAATTCAGTTTTTTGAAAACTCAGTTTTTTAGTTTTCGTGTTTTTTTTTTTGTTTTTAGTGAATATTTTTAAAATTTTAAACAATTTTTTTTACTTTTTTAGATGCACCTTACTTAGATATATCTAAAAAGTAAAAAATTTGTGAAAAAATATTTTAAAAATTTAATAAATACATAAAAATACAAAAAATATACTGAATTCTCGTTTTTTTTTTATTTTTGGTATTTAGTGAATTTTTAAAAGGTTTTTTTTCACAAATTTTTTTACTTTTTAGGTATATTTATGTTAGGTATGTCTAAAAAGTAAAAAAAAATTGCTTAAAATATTAAAAAAATTCAATAAAAGCAAAAAAACACAAAAAACAAGAAAATAGAATTTTCTGAAAAGTGTTTTGGAAAAAACACAACCAAGGCATCCCTAACTTTACAGTGAACTATTAGTTTTGTGAGTTATTTGTCAGCTAAGGTGAACTAACTTTGCATATTATTGAGTGGGATTTGGCACTTAATAGAATCCGTAGGCATCCCTTCAAGCTTCATCCAGACAATGGCACACTATCATGGTTGATTGTTCTCATGTAGATTAATCAGACATTGGTTTCACAATAATTCCAAAAACACATGATTTAGACACAGAATATGCAAGAGTAGATTTGATTCTCAAAGCTACCAGTTCCAAGAAATTTCACAAAAGATACACAGAATATACATAGAGATTTATACACACACACTCACACTTATGTATATAGATCTCAAACAGGTCTGAAAAATCAGAAATCTAAGTTCATACAAAACAAATGCATATATACATGTCCGAAATTAAAGTTAAACTTACAGATTTGAGAAGCCAAATCTCAAACAGGTTTCATGTAGATTAATCGACCAATTGATGAACGATGAGATCAAATAAAAACAGAAAATCAGAAAAGAGAAGCTAGATCTAAGTTAGAATGCAAAAAATCTATTAAAAATAAAAAAAAACCTAAACGAATTGAAACTCACAAAATCGAAAGAGACAATTGCAAATCTGGAGAATCACCCTTGAAAACTTCTGTTAGGTTTTTGTTATTGGCAATCCAGTTTGACAAAACTCTTTTCAGTTGTAATTTTATTCGTTCTTTTATTTCAATGAGGTAATGAATATTTAGATGCGAATCCAACTCGAATTGTGCCTATATAGAGGAGTTTGTGATCTTAATCCTATCATGTTTGTTACTTCGCTGATTATGCCGGGGATCGAGCTACTCGGTCAGCAAAATTGCAGTTGAAGTTGTTTGTCCACTCGAGCGGCCGATTGTGCGCTTGAGCGGAGATGCAATCAGTTCAGAAGTTTCACTCGCTTGCAAAAGTATTGGAAGTTGTATTTTTCCGCACGAGCGGCCTTTCTTACGCTCGACGTAGATCCTTGTTTTGAAACATGCGTTTTAGTCAGCCCGCTTGAGCGGAGATCATAATTTTGTTTTCTATAAATCTGCGATTAATTCAGTTTCTAGGGTACGGCTTCCAGATCTTCTTCTTGGGTATTAGGGTTTTCATTTGGAGCTTCATTGCTTGTTTCCTTTGATATCTGTGAGAGTTTATATCATGAATTGAGTGGATTATATCCAAGAGTTTGTTTAGTTTATTTTATTCACAAAAGAGAGAGTTGTTCTTCGGTGGATTCTGTGGAACTTTAGCCTGAAGCTTTGGCAGATTCCGGAGTGGCTCATCATCGTAGATTCGACATCATTGTTGTGGATTTAATGTTGAGCAAGATAATTCTGAGGTAAAGACGGTGATGGAAGAGGCACATTGGGGTCGGTTCAATTTAGGCATGGATTCGCTAGGTAATTGAGAGTACACTTGTGTAATTCCTTTTTGTCTTTTTAATGGATTGTTTTGTGACTTTTGCCTGTGATTTTTTTTATCACAATTGGAGGCGCTCCAATTATTGTTTTTCCACGTTAAATCGTTGTGTCAATTTGTCTCTGATTGTGTGATTGGGATTGCTATTTATTAGTTAAAATTGATACATAATCACAAATCAATATCTCAGGGATCTTAGATTTTTTCATCTTCGAAAACCTTCATAGATTTGATGAAGAGATGAGTACAGAGCGAGAGTGAGACTGAGAGTGAGAGAGAATTCATGTGGGAGTGAAGGTGAGAGTGAGAGTGAATTTGAGTGAGTAAGAGTGAGAGAGGAATCGAGTAAGAGTGAGAGGGAGAGAGGATATGTAACGGCGTCAGATATGCACCAACAACAGCACTATTTTGAAATTTAATTAACACATCATTATTATTATTTTTTTAATTCTTAATTGACCAATAATGGTGTTTCAAGAAAACACCATAAAAAACGTTGCCGTACCGTGTTTCTGTTGTAATGATTTCAATTAGTTCGCTTTTTGAATTTGTAATTTTGTTTCAAATTAATCCAATTGATTACAATTTTTAGTATTTTTTTGATTAAAAATACGCACATAAACGGCATGCATCATGTTTTTTATAGGCAAAATTGTAAACTTGTTCAGTTTAGTGAGTCAATCTCAACCAACTTGAAACTATTTTTCTTCAAAAACCTAAATCGGCATTATAAATAGAACCAAATTGACACAATTTAAAAATAAGAGTCAAAATCGTTTAATCACTTTATGCTGTATTTGAATATGGATAGAGCCTTAGGAATTGGGTATCATTTTTAATTAATTCAAGATTTTTTCCACAGATGCAACAATAGCTAAGTTGATTAAGTACACAAAGGCTAGTAATTTCTGATTTATTATTGTCATGCTCTAGCATTAATTTTTCAGCAGCTGTAGCTATTAAATTAATAATAATCATTGATACTAAGTTCCACTCATAAGTTGCTAAGATTTGCTAATTTTGTATATAACAAATGACACTTTTATATATTTGTTTTGTAAGATGTGTTTGTCCACCGAGTCAAATGAGAATATATACATAAATTTGACTGGGCATAGCAGAATCAGACCTTTGTGCCATTGATAATAATATATATAAATATATGAAAAATGATATATATGTATGAAAGTTTTACCACTTTGTCTCTCCATTAACGTTATATTTAATTGGAGGATTTGGAGAAAAAAGAAAAAGAAAAAATTGTATGAAATTAGGTAAAATATATATATATATTTTATTCACGTTTCTCACTTACTTTTTCCCTTTTTCTTTTCTAATCCATTCTTAAATCTCTCAATCAAACATAATGTAAAGCTATCTCAAAATATTCCATTTTGCCACAAAAAATTTAAAAACTTAAAAAAAAGATAATAATAATTAAAAAAATTAAGTTTGAGTTTTGTAACAAATTAAACCTTAAATTTTAGTTTTACTTAATGAAAATAGACAAATAATTTATATGGAAAAAAATCAAAATATTGGAGTTTAAATTAACTAAAATTAAAAACTCTGATTTTATTTTGTTATAAAACTCAAACTCTAGAGTTTTTTTTTAAAAGTTTTTAAATTTTTTTAAATAATTTCTTAATAAAAAAATAAAAAATAAAAATTACAACCTGCATCTCTCTGGTGCTGAGCAAATTTCAGTTGTGATGAATTCCTTTTAATGACAAAAACAAAATGAGGAAAAAAAAGAAAGAAAAAAAAAAATTTGATGATGACTCACTTTTCGAATTTCTTTCATGGGTGGGGGTATAACACAATATTGAAACAAGAAAATCTCTTGGTGTTGTGGTTTTACATAATTTTTTACTAGTGGATTTAACTTAATTTAGCTAATTTAGTTATTTTTTAAAAAATCAATAGTTTGATTTCGTTGGATTAAAAATATTTGAAAAAATTACGACGATAGTCCCTATACTTTAGCTCGTGTCATTTTGATCCCTACAATTTCAATTGGCGTGGTTTTGATCCTAAACTTATAATTTTGTCTCAATTTAATCCAATGGATTATAACTCATCGCAAATTTTTTTATGTAAAATAAGCTCATAAGTGCAATCGATCATATTTTTGAAGGGTAAAATTGTAAATTTACTAAACTCAGTGAGTTAACTTTAATCAATTTAGTGATAATTTTCCGTATAAAACACTAACGATATTATTAATTGGATCAAATTAACACAAAATTTAAAATTAAGGATCAAAATTGAGTCAATTAGAAGTGTAAAAACTAAAATAATACAAGAGATAAAATATAAAGACTATATAGTTGGCCCAAAACATTTGGTTTTAGTGTTGATGGAAGTTAAGTTAGTTGCTAGTTGTTCTTATGTATGTTTCAACTCATTAAGTATTGCCAACTTAGGTCCACACGTTTGAAAAGTTCACATTCATAGCGATTAGGTCAGTAAATAACTCATCGAACTTTTAATAACATGGTTAATAATTTAACACATCATGTGGCATTACCCACCAAATATTCTAATCCCATTTGGATAACTTCAAATGCAATATTTATTCAAATCTTAAAAAGAAAAAAGAAAAAAAGTGATATTTATTAAAATATTAAAAAATCACATTGAATGTGACAGCCTCTTCCAATAATTAGATTTCAATTAATTTAAGCTACAATCAAGAGTCAAAATGGACTGTCAACCCAAAAATATAGTAATAAAGCTTCGAATACAGGATATGGGGACGCTGCTACGCAGCAGCGTTTGCTGTGCGGCAATTTGGGCCCATTTTGGGGTCCATTTGGATAATCCGAACCGTTCACATTTTAGAATACATCAAGTAGAATATGCCTGCAAAAAATCAAGTTAATCGGATATCATTTACGCATTTTTCTAATCAAGCCAAGGACCACAGGTTAAGCAAGAAACATAAATCTAGGCACGTTTCATTAAGGACCACCATAATAGAGGACCACAGTGCCAGCATTCTCGATCGTGGCCATTTTTTCATCGCGAGATTCCTTTTCTCTCTTCTTTTATTTTTCTTGATGGTTAGAGGTCATTTCAAGTAAATATCTGTTCAAAAACTTCCGTGCGAGTCATGGCATGTAATCAAGATGATTTAAGAGATCACGAGAACATAATGTCCACTTAAAACAAAATAAAAAATGTTGTTCCTACTATTTGCTGGAAACAATTGGGAAATAAATATTGGCAGTTGAAAATGATTTTCAATTATCACAAGAATGTTGTTTTACCTTTCAAAAGTAATATTGGTTCATGAATTAGTTAGAAGCACAGTTGACATATTAGAGTATGTTTGGTATTATTTTTATTTTTTAAGTTTAATTATTTAATTGTTTGGCAAACTATTTCTAAATTTTTGAAAACTTTAGAATATACAAAATGATATTTTCGCAAAAAAAAACTAAAAATGATGGGTGTTTTTCAATTTGTTTTTTTTTATTGTTTTTTTTTTTTCAAAAAAAAACAAAAATAAAGAAAGCAAAATATAATACCAAAATTGCCTTTAGTGCTTTTTGAAAGGATAACCATAATGGCACCCACATTATTTGGAATTGGAGGTAGGGACAAAACTAGATTTTTTGATTTTATAATGTTGAACATGGACTTATCTCGCTAGTTGGCATGCTCTTTTAATTATTTGTATTATATCTTTCTAGTTTAGAATCTCTCTTTAAGGCGATTCTAGCTATGTTGTTTTAGTTATTTGCATTACACCATCTTCCTAGTAATAAGATCTGACAAAGATAACTTTGCTCTTGATTTTTCTCGAATATTCATGATAAAAGATGAAGATATGATAAAAGATTAAGATAAGATAATATAGTTTTGCCTTTTTTTTTTTTTTTTGGTCTCCAATTTAATGATTTCCATAGCATAAATATATATGAGATATAATACCTCGTTATTAACATCATCATCAAATCTTTAACATTTGTATTCGTTATACTCTAAAGATTTACAAAAGTATTCCACATGCAATTATACATTCAACATTCCTAGAATATGAATTTTTAACATGTGGCACAACAAGTCCAATACAATTCAATGCCTTCAAGGACTACAAGTTTCAAGGCTTATGTCCGGTTGCACAAGATCAAACCCATACATATAAAGCCCTTGGTTTGTCAAAAATAATTACAACAAAAGAAAAGAGCCTTGTGCCCTCAAAATACACTCCACGCCTTTAAGTCAGCGAGATCACCACATACTTGTACCAAATCCACTAGGGTGAGCACAAAACCTAGTAGGAAGATCTTAACAAAGTATATACATTTTATATAGTCTTCTGAGATGAATGCATATGTTATGTCATGCTCAAAACATATATCTCTATCTTTTGAAAATCTTGTGCTCGATGCAATTTGAAAACACAACAATTCAATAACTTCAATGTAGTTTCAAGGAGTGGTAAATATGACAGAGGTAATCCCTATGTTGGTGTCTGCAAATAGGCATATCAACTACTACTAATCGTCACTTTACCGGTTGCTAATCGGATGGCATGTGGTACCTCCTCTACGCATGTTTTCGGTCTTTCACTATAGACATTCAGGCCAACTTAATCAATACCAAACTACATCCCCTATCTGAACTTACCAACGTATTTACCCCAAAATAATTCGAGATGATCTTGTTTCACAAAACAATTCCTTTCTCAAGCAATAATTTTTAAATTCAAAATTCCAAATCAATGATAACAAAGATGAAGTGGAATGAGAATGCAACATGTGACAATGCATTAATATAGTTCAATTTTTAATTTCCACCACACAATCCTCCATTGTGATCAAAATTCACACATCTATTATCAATGTAACATCATAATATATATATATATCTTCCAACAGATAATATAGCAATATCATCATATACAACTATAGAGATTTCTCCACCATTTATTTGCATAATAATTTATCAAGTATGAAATTCACAAGATCTCAACTCCATTCCAAAATTCCCGAATTTCTAGGGTTTCCACCAAAATTAGGTTTTTGTCCCATTTTTTAAATGATTTTTCCCAAACAACACTCACACTTTAGAATATAGCTCATACTCTAAAAGTTTTGGAAATATAGAGAAAATCCACCTTAAAAACTCATCTAGAGTTCATGAACCTAAACCATAGTTCAAACATGAAAGAAATACTCCAAACAAGCATGGACTTGCAAAAATGTATATATAACTCTAAGAATGTCCATACCTCAAGGTTGGGAGAGAAAGGAGATGAAAACCCTAGAAATCAATATTGATGAAAACTTGATTCGATCGGTGTAAAAAGCCCTATCAAATTCTTGAAGGTTTTTGCTAAATCTTAGAGAGAAATTTGGATATGGGTGGGTTTATAGAGAGAAGGAAAAGATGAATATATAGATAGAGAAGTGGAAAAGTGTACAAAACACGTTTTTTGGCATCAGTTTTGAGAAAAAGAGCTCAAAATTCGAGATAGAGGCGCCAAATTCCGCATGAGCGATTTAAATTCTGCATGAGCAGAATCCTAAATCCGCACGAGCAGATTTTGATGCCTCTCACGGGCGATTTGAGACAGAGAACAACCTAGATTTTCAACAAAATTCCGCACGAGTGGTCTTCAGATCCACACAAGCGAATTCTGCCCAGAAATTTTCTTAAAACTGTGTGATTCTACTCGAGTGGTTGCCACGAGCGGTTTTGCTAGCCAAAGCCAAAATTTTGATTTCACATCCTGAAATAAGTTCTAACGCCCAAAACTCAAAATTGTAACTCGGAAACTTTAAGAGAGGTTAAGTAAGAGTAGAATTGAAATCTCAAAGCCCCAATACGATAATCAAAATGCCGTTGAAAAAAAAAAATCCTATTATATTACGCAATATCGATCAAGTCTAAGACCCGAGACATCACATTTCTCTTCCAGCAATATTACGAATCTAAATTCAACTATTTAGAAATTATTCAGAATTATCATCATGTGTTTCAGATTTATTCTATACATAAACCTCACACTACACAAATTTTAATCTCCATCACACAAACTCTCACCCAAAAAAATTCTAAGTAGTTAAGTCTAGCACCACAAACTTTTTCTTTCTCTTTCACAACCATCACAACCAAATTGAACTATTGATTGCTCAGCGAATCTGTGGCCACTTACCGAGATGGTTAACTAACAATTACGTGTTTTTTTTTTTTTTTTTAGTTATATGAGACTTAAAAAATTTTTAGCACAAAATAAGCATAAAGGATAAAAATATTAAGAATTATTCTTATCACCACATGTTTGGACTTACCAACAAGAAGTGTCATGCGTGTATCATATGATAATATGGTAACCAAGAAAAATATTCGTCTATCGACGAGTACATGTTTGCCGATATGCCAAGAGCATTCATGTCGAACAAATGAGAATGTCAAGGAGAGAAAAGCAAAAGCATTCTTTGGAGCTTTGACATAACAAAGGCAAAATGAGGACAATGATGAGAAGGTGAGAGATCCCAATAGACGGTATATGCTTGAGAGGAGGGTAAGTGAGAAACAATCAAGAAAAATATGATATTGAGTTATAGCAAGAGTTCAAAGGACAAACTATATCTTTAGAGGGTTCTCCCGGCGCACAACTCTGCCGGAATTGTGAGGCCCCTAACTTTTGTAAACCTATTAAGACCCTGATCTTTGAATTATTACAATAAAGTTCTTAGTTCCTCGTTTATTTGCGAATTAAACCCTAGTTTCCGGTTATTGTCGTTTTCACTCAATTGTGAACTTTTTATTCTAAGGCGAAGTAGCGCAATCCAAATTATCTTTCCTACCTCTATTTTAATTAATTCTATACTTGAAATAGGTATTTTAATTTATAAATTTAATCCATGCCCTTATACTTTATTAAATTTTCACTTTAACCCTAATTTCACGACTTTTATACATATATATGTACACCTCGCTATAATAATACTTTTCCACAAATATATACAACATGTACATGAATATAATTGTACAAAATAAATGTGAAAAACCCTAGTGAATTGAAGCACATGGCCGGCCTCCCTTCCTTAGAGATTTGTGGTGTACTTTTGGAACAATGTTCATGAAAATAAGGAAAAAATTTGACTAAAATTTGACTAAATCCCTAATCATTTAAACATGTTTGTACTAATAGTCAATCTAGTTCCAATCAAACCAACCTATAACTAAATCATGATTTAAACCATACTTAAGCCTCTTAATCAACCTCCATTCCATTACTTTTCAACTAAATCCAAATCTATTCCATTCCATTCCAACAAAGGGCAATTTGGACCATTCACCACCTTTTTTTTTTCTCCTATAAATAGAACCTCCCCCTAGCATTTTTTTCACACTCGAACATACACACATACACACATTCGGCTAAGGGAGAGAGAGGGAGGAAGGTGTGAGCTTGGGACAAAGAAGGGAGGAAAAGGAGAGGAAACTTTGTCCAACCTTAGCAACCCATAGCAAGAAAGTAACCTGCACAACACTCTATTCTTTTCTTTCCTCTTATAAATATATGACATTATGTGCTTAGAATATAGATTTCATGTGTTTATATATAGGGTTCATGTGTTTAAATAAAAGTGATTGAGTATTGTTGACTTCCTTGCTTGTGTTCATTTTTTAAAGTAGACTTACAAATTCTAATTTATTTGATGCATCATTTTTAAAGGAACAAATTCAAACTAAGAATCTGAGTTTTACTATATCATTTGACACATTTTTATCGTATGAGAATTGTATAATTACCTATGGTTGCCTCCTTTTCTTTTAACTCTTTTTATGTCAAGTTTTGAACTCAAACAACCGGTATTTTCAGTCAACTTTAAAAAATTCTAGAAACATTCAAGAAAATCCCCTTGAGCTCATTTTTTAATCAAAATCTTCCATAAAGTGTTAAATTTCAATAAAAAATGGTTTCAATGGAAATGAATGAGTGGATTGAGAGAAAAACCAATTTTCGTAACTGTTGACAAATTTGGACAAGTCTGGAGTATTTCATTAATAACTAAAAATCTAGAAAGGCTATCTCACTTTCGTAAAATTGATTTTGAAACCAAACAAAATTATCTACAAACTCTAAAGACGTCAAGTCTTTGGGACCATTGAAAATACCTCTTTGATAGTTATTTTCAAAGTGATTTAAATCTAGAAATTTGTTGCAATTATTGTTTTCATGCTCTTAGTTAATTGAATGTGCTATTTATTAATTGATCAAGCTTTGGTTTATTACTTATATATTTGTGGTTGTAATTTCTTAAATTTTTGTCCTGAAATGTTTATACTCGTGTAATATTTGTTATTTCAATAGCTTGTTCTAACCCAGCATAACTACTTAACTCAATGGGAAACTAAAAAGGGGTGGTGTTGGGATTTCGATCACTATATGTTGATTTCAAGTGTTGATTGGTGGGATGTGCTCTCTATTTGAGGATTAAGTCTTACGCAAGTGGTTTGTTTCGGAACCATTGAATGGATCGATTGTATTCGGACACTAGGTGGTTATTGATATTGGTATTATAAGGTTGGGGAGGTTTTGGGTGCTGACCAATGTTTTACCATCTCTTTTGAGGTCCTTAGTTGGTGCTACGTGGTAAGTAACTGTTGTAGGTATTCGGAATAAGGTCTGTATAGCAGCAAAAGAGAGGGTACCGAATAATCCGAGTCCAATTCTCGTGGTTGGGATGATGAAATGTCTTTGGGGGATTTCTAATTTACTAACACCTAACATTATAGTTCCTGTAACCATTGTCCTGAACATCATACTTGTTGTATATCTTCATTGGACTGGGAAAAGGGATGGGGTGTGTGTTAATTTACTAGGCAATCCAACCTTATGGTGTTTCATACCAAGTGTTGAAGAATTTTACCCAAATAACAGCGCGACAAAAACTTTTAAGAACATATGGCTATCTTAGAAGAAATCAGAACTTATTTTGTTTAAGTCCATCTTGTAATAAATTTTCAGAATGTAATATTGATGGAATTTCTTGTTTTGTAACCAAGGCATAACTTTTGTAATTATTACTTTGCTTATATATATATACATATCATTTGTGCCAAACTATCCTTCATTTCCCCATCAACTTATGTTGTCCTTGTGTTAATACCTTGTTAAGATCTGTCTAAAAGGTAGTTTTGCTATCTAAGGAGATTCGACTTAGAATGGAGGCTATTTTGACTGCTCCGATCTTTCCTGGGAAATTACCTTGTTATTGACCAAAGGACTCATTAGTGACGTTTCCTAGACTTCAACTTTGATAATATAATTTGGGGCATCACAAGAACTTTTTTTTCTTTGTTGCGTGCATGAATTAGATAAGAAATTATGCATCTTCCAAGAGGAACAAAGTAGTATTTTTCAGCATTAACACCATTTGTGGGAAAAATTCTCTGAAACCTACCCATGGAAGAGGGAAATAAGAATGTCATCATTCTTGCAACCAGTAAGTGACCAGCTAGTTCAACTGGGACACTTCCACCGACTGCATCCAACTTGGAGATCATCTCTGCTAACCCAGAGGTGACGGACGACGACTTGCTCCTAGACAACTCCATCCAAACGCTTTCAAAGCACCTCCAGGGGGAAGAAAAACGAATAAAGAGCATGGCTTTAGAAAACCAACACCTATTGAAGGAGCTTGAGGAAGCAAAGGTGCCTAACTGGAACAAAAGAGGCTGAACACTGGATCAAAAGTAGCATAAGGAGGATTGACATATGACCAATGACAAAGACTCTCATGCCAATAAATCTTCAAAGGTGCGTGATACCTGAAGGGATACAGACCATGATCACCTAGAACCATGAAGACATCATTATGCAAAGAGGCATTGCTACTATGCTAACTCAGATGGAAGCTATGAAGATAAGTCACGACGTCACGTTGGCAGGAAACTTGCTCGCACAAATGATGAGGATTTTGATGACGATTTTTAACTACCCCATTTGTGCTATAGATAGCAGAGGTCATGCTACCAAGGAAATTCAAAACTCCTGCATTTACTCCATATAACGAGAGATCTAACCCCGTTGATCATGTAAGATACTATCGCCAAGCCATGACTTTATACAAAGACAAAGAAGAGCAAATGTGCAGAATATTCTCATCTAGCTTAGGACAGCTAGCAATGCGGTGGTACTACAAGTTGGAGCCAAAATCAACTCATAGCTTCCGTCAACTTCAGAGGTCGTTCAAAGCAAGGTTCATCAGTAATCAGAAACAACCTCAACAGATGGACGGACTCTAGGCTATGAAGATTCTGCCCAATGAAACACTTTAGATGTATGCCAGTCAATACTGGAAGTGTTACAATGAAATTAATGATTGCAATGAGACAATGATGGTTACGACTTTCAAAATGGGGCTCCGACCAGACAACACTCTAAGACAAGCCTTAATACGCAAACCACCCAAGAGGGTCAGTGATCTAATGAAAAGAGTGGAATAACACTGCAAAGCAGAAGATGATACCGTCCGAACTAGCAACATCGTCATCTCGACGGTATCCTTAAGGTCAGTATTGCCTCTAACTCGCAATATGTCATCAAAGAAGGATGCTTCGCTAATAAGACATGACGCCTGACCAAATTGCACCTTAGAGGTCTTTCAGAAGCAGCCAATACACATAGTTCACTGAACCCATTGACAAGATCTTAACCCAGATCAAACCTCACCTGTATTTTTGCTGGGCCCCAAAGATGGGCGGAGATCCGAGTAAATATAACAAAGACAATCATTGCAGTTACCACAAAGGCCATGATCATCTCACTCAAAATTGTTATGCTTAAAAGAACCACTTGGATGAGTTAGTCAAAGATAAACACCTTAAAGATTACTTGCCAACACAAATGGAAGAGAAGAAAAAGGTGACCCCAAGGATAGAGCTCGAGATACGACTAGAGTTCCTTCTAGTCGGCATAATTTACGTTATTTACGAAGTAGCTCATCCTGATAGAGTCTCCACCATCCAAAAAGAGCCCAGGAGAGTTGTCAAGGGAAAAATGGTTTTTCCCACAAGTGTTGAACTTGTCTCAAAGTATTAGTTGCACCTACCAATGAGCAATATATGTTTCTCTAATGAAAAACTTGTAGGGGTAAGCCTTTCACATGATGATGCTCTTATAATTATCTTGCAGGTAAAAAAATACTCTGTGGAAATAATCCTAGCAGATTAGGGCAATACGACATAAATCATGTATTATAAAACTTTCAAGAAGTTAGGCCTCAAAGAAGACGACCTGACGTCGTTCCGTAATCCACTCTTCAACCTCAATGTAAATCTGAAGTTCCCGATCAGAGCCACAACTCTTCCTATAAAAGATGGAACTCAAACTATAGAGGTGAACATCCTCGTTGTGAAGCTCTTTTCGTCGTATAATGTTATCATAGGAAGCACCTGGCTCCACAGCTTGAAAGCAATTCTGAGTACTTATCATCAGCTCTTGTGATTTCCTACACACTATGGCATAGAGTAGATTAGGGGTGCCAAGTAGTAGCCGAAGAATGCTACCTTACGGCTACTATGAAAATATCTAAAGAAGTCTATATCAATAATGTTCACATACCAGACCAAGAAGTCTTAGAGGATTTCAGCAAACCAGCTGAACAGAAGGCAATTGAAGACTTAAAGAGAATCCTAATTACCTTAGATAATCCTGAAAGACTGAACTCACTCGGTTACTACTCTCTAATATTGATGTGTTTGCATGGACTCCATATAAGATGCCAGGAGTTAACCCAGAAACAACTATACACCAGCTTAACGTCAACCCAACCTTCAAGCCAGTGGTACAAAAGAGCAATAGGTCTGTTGTGGAGCACGTCTTGGTAGTAATCAAAGAAGTTGAAAAGCTACTCAGGCTTGGGCAATCTGGGAAGTGTAATACCTGAAATGGTTGTCGAACACAATAGTTGTAAAGAAGAAAACTAGGACTAGGAAATGGCACGCATGTATGGATTTTACCGTCTTGAACAAAACATGCCCAAAAGACTATTTCCCCTAACTCGGATAGATCAACTCATCGATGCCGCCGCATTCTATGAAAGGATGAGTTTCCTAGATGCACACAAGGGATATCACCAGATTGCTATGCTTGAAGCAGACCAGGAAAAGACAATGTTCATAATACTGAGGGGCACTTACTACAATAGGGTGATGTCATTCGGCCTTAAGAACGCTAAAGAAGAGCTAGGAAAAACGATAAAAGTTTACATAGATGACATGGTCGTGATCCAAATCAAAACCGACCCACATTCAGGACTTAGCAAATACCTTCCAAATCCTTAGGAAATATCAGATGAAACTCAATGTATCAAAATGCGAATTTAGTATAAGGTTGGGAAATGTAATGCCCCCAAATTATTTAAATGCAAATAATACTCATAGCATGATTAACTCAAAATTTTGCAAACTCACTTAATATGGATGGCTCAAAAATCCTCTATCTCATTGAATTATCCATTAAAAATTTACAAATTTGCATGTTCATGTCTTGGTGGCATCATCAGTACCATGGTTCAATAAGCTAGATGATACAATTAAAATGCCCTAATAGCTTACAAATGTCAAGGCAAAGCCTTCTTACAACAAAATGGACACGTGGTCCCAAAAAAATAAGCTCGGAGCTTCCATATAATACATCCATAAACCTTTGTGCTCCAATCAAAACAAAAACCAACCTCTTCCTCATTAGGGTGGTTGCACATCATCAAGCCCTGAAAACGTTAGATACAGATGAGCTAGATGCCTAGTAGAAATATTTTAACTGAGTATCTAATTATTCGAAGAATCCATATGGCCTTATCACAACCCAAAACACATTTTATTTCATTCATGTTAAAGATTTAAGAAAAGACACATAGGTATTGTAGCACCATGAAAGTCATGCCTAACCGGGGGCTAAATACATTGTGAAGCGCCTAAGAGGAGTCCCAATATATATACATATTGATTTACATCTAAAACTATCCCCACATTTGTCAACTATTAATACGGTAGGGAATGGGCACCTAAAACCATCCATTTTTTCACTTCTATCGATTACAATACGACATGACCAGTGGACATCCAAAAACATTTTCCCCACATTTGTTCGCCAATAAACTCAAGATAGGACAATTGCGCACCTAGACTTTCCTCCGCATAGATACCAATAACACACAACACTTTTCCAAAAAAAAAAAAAAAAATGACTCCTACCTGGAAGCACACGCTATTTACCACCCCTTTGCATAGCCTTTCAAACATCTAAGAATTTGTATATTCATGCAATAAAGAGTAAATTTTGCCATTCAAATAATTGAATGGAAAAACAATCTTCATAATTCAAAAGTAAATATCAAGAGTTGCCAATTTCATAAGTCTCAAATCAAAGTACCTCATCAAAATTTCATAATTCATTTATCAATTTAAAGAATTGAATTTTTTTTCCATTTAATCACATCCTTTCTCAATTTCAAGAGTTAGGTCTTTTTATAAAATTTGGGGCTTTTTCCCCTCTATCGTGTTAAATGCTATTTCTCAACCAAAAATCTCCATAATCCATAGTCATTAATAGAAATCTTAAGAAAATGCAGAGAAAATTTCACTTTTTAAAACAAAAACCCAAATTTTGTAAACTCAACTCTTAATTATAGCATCAATGTCATAATAGCATCACATAAACATCCTTAGAGCCAGTCTCTGACCCTGACCCTGACCCTGACCTGTTTGGCAACCTCCCGATTGGAGAGATCCTGATACACTAGTTGACCTTACTCTCTGTGGGCAAAAGTTCTTCAAATGCCCCGGCTGACCGCACTGATAACAAGATGGCACCTGGCCCCTACTCTGAGACTGGCTCTAAGGATGAGCTGATTATATCTGTGGCCCAACCCTCTGACCACACTTAGAAGCTTTGTGATGGCCACATCGATAACAAGCACCATGGTTTTGAACAGTGTTCCCAGAACTTCCCTCATTACCTTAGCCGAAGACTTCGCTTGCTACGGTGGTGACTGAAAAGATGCTGAAACCTTAGACTCTTTAGAAGACCCCGAATCACCCCGAGACTTCGAACACCCCGACCTTTTTGACTTCTGCCTTGCTTCCTCTACTTCAACCATAATCTCTACATGAGTTGCAGCCTCCATAAGCCGAATGTAATCTCTAATCTTGTTACCCACTACCTTCATCCGAATTTTCAATCTCAACCTCTTCTCAAATTCCAAGCATCAGAGCTCTCCGGTTGCCACAAGCTCAGGTGTAAAGCTAGATAGATTGGTAAAAGTGGCTTCAAACTTAGCCACATGTGTGTCAAGATGCCAAAGCTCTTCAAACTGCCTCCTTAATCGTTCCCTAGTAGTGGGAGGAAGAACTTATCCAAGAAGGCGTGTATGAATGCCACCCAAGTGTGCTCAATACGGTTTTTGGTATACTTCCATGATTTCTCAGCCTTTCCTTTCAGTTGATAGGCCACAAATTCCATGCGAAGCTCACCCTCACAAATATCTAAGATCTCAAAAGATTTGACAATCTGCTCTAACCACTCATTTGCTTTCATAGGGTTAGGCTCGCCACTGAAATCTGCGCGGTTGGAACAGAAGAATACCTTTTTTAGAAATGAAGTTCTAGGTTCTCCTTCAACAGTCCTAGCCCCTGCCATCTCTCGGGCTAATGCCCCCATTGCATCTTGGGCAGAGGAGTGGCCACATTGCTTTAACCCACTACTTCTTCTTGAGGAGGGATCTTTGGTTGGACAGGAATATCCTGACAACCCCGACAAGGTCTACCATGGCCTCTACCACATCTAGACATCCTATAAGAAATACAGATAAGATTACATTCATGGTTCACACTCCCACACTTAGTCTCACCGTCACACATGCACTAATACGAGACCATACATACACTTGAGTCACATTAAGCAAACCACATAAGCACCTTGTCACATAGAGCACATACGGACCACCCCTCCAAGTTATTAAATTGTTCCATGGCACTTAAAGACTTCCAAGTGAAAAAAACATTGATCGGGTGCCTTTCCAAAAGGACCTCGATGCATGTAGTGAACGCAATTCGTATCCTAGAAGTTTGACCCCATACCCACATAGCCACATAAACACAATCATTTATGACAGCTATGTCCCTTCCTAGCATGACAAACCAATTATGGCACAAGCCACATCCCACGAGCTCAAGGTATTCAAACTTGGTTAGCTCTAATACCAATGTGTAAAGCCCCCAAATTTTTTAAATGAAATAATACTCATAACATGATTAACTCAAAATTTTGCAATCTCACTTAATAGCGTTGCCTCAAAAATCCTCTTTCTCATTGAACTATACATTAAAAATTTACAAATTTGCATGTTCATGTTTTAGTTACATCATTAGTACGATAGTTCAAGAAGCTATAGGATAAAATTAAAATGCCCTAATGGCTTACAAATGTCAAGGTGAAGCCTTGTTAGAACAACATGGACGTGCGGTCCGAAAACAAATATGCTCGGAGTTTGCATATAATACATCCATGAGCCTTCATGCTCCAATCAAAACAAAAATCCACCTCTTTTTCATTGGGGTGGTTGTATATCACCCAGTTCTAAAAAGGTTAGATATGAATGAGCTAGATACCCAATAGAAGTATTTTAACTGAGTACCTAATTATTCAAAGAATCCATATGGCATTGTCACAACCCAAAACACATTTTATTTCATTCATGTTAAAGATTTAAGAAAAGATCCATAGGTACTGTAGTGCCACCAAAGCCATGCCTAACACCGGGTGGTAAATACGCCGTGAAGCCCCTAAGAGGAGTCCCAATACATATACATAAATAGATTTATATCCAAAAAATATTTCCACATTTGCCGACTATTAATACGGCAGAGAATGGGCACCCAAAATCATCCGTTTTTTTCTCACTTTTAACGACTACAATACGGTAGGACTAGTGGACACCCAAAGACATTTTTTCCACATTCGTCTGGCGATAAGCTCAAGATAGGGCAATTGGGCACCTAGACTTTCCCTCGCGTGGGTACTAATAACACCCAACACTTTTTCCAAAAAAAACCGACTCCCTACCCGCACACTGTAGACACCCCATTTTTGACCGTCCTCAAGACTTGGACGTCACCGATTGAACACCCGGTGATCATCCTTGTTTGTGTTCGTTTGGGGTTCCCGGAGGTCTCGGCTACACGCCTTGCCTCAGGACCCCCGAATTCGACTGTTTTGTATCTGGTTTTGCACCAAATGCTTGTGCTTTGCCTTGGAGGGGCAGGGAATACCTTGTGAGGCATCCCCACACATCACCGGCCGTGGCTAGAGGCCACCGGCCAGGGTTTTATGCCATCGGCAATGTATGTTGCCGGTCGGCAGTAAATTTTGTCAAAATGACATCTTTGGCCGGCCGACTACTGTGCATCTACTTTTGCAGATATTTTAGCACAGCTGTCTTGCATTTGCTTCCCCTCCATACACGTGTATGGAGGGATGGCCCTCTTGTTAGCTTACCTTGTAAGCTTTACAAGATTGGCTCCTCTATAAGAGGAGGCCTTCTCTCCCTTGTCCTAGGGTTAGAGAAGTTAGAGAAGAGAGTGAGAGGACTCTAGTTTTAGGGTTTAAGTTAGTGTATCTAACCTATATCTATACCTCTCCCTCTCTTGCCATTGTGTGTGTTTTAGGCTTAGTTTTGTGCATAAACACCTACCATCACACCATCCTCTTGGAACTGAGGTTCTTGAGGCTTGTTTTTGGAGCTTTGAAGCTGGTTTGGAGCTCAAGGGGCTGCTGGTCCACTATCTTTGAAGGTGGTCTACAAGGGTAAGACACTAGCCCTTTTTACCCCACTTTTGCATTGTATTTTTGACCATCTTAGAACTGTTTTCAAGCTTAGTGTTTAATACATAAAAGTTCTTTTTTTAAGGCCTCTAAATAGTTTGTTAAGAGTGCTTTAAGCTTTGAGGAAGTTTGACCCCTCTAAAGGCTTGTTTGGCCCTTGTTTTGTGCCATTTTGTGTGAGCTCCGGGACCCTAGTGTTTGGGCCTCCTCACCACTGAAATCTTGAGGGATTTCAGAGGTGAGGATGTTGCCTTGAGGTCCTAAGAAGGAGAGGGCCACCCCCCTCTCCTTGTTGTCCTTGAAAAGGACCATTTTTGCCTCTTGAGGGAGCATCATGTTCAAGTGTGTGTTGACCATGTTCTAACTGTTTTTTATGCTTATTTTGTCATGAAATAACGTTGTTGCATGTTGGTTTTGGTACACCATGCATGCCTTGCATATATGCCTTGTGATGCCATTTTACCGCCTTAGCATGCCTTAGGTTGTAAACCCTTATTCAAGCATGTTTTAGGCTTAGCCTTGTGAAGGTTTTGTGTTTGTTTTACCATGTTTAAGGTCTGCCCTTAGTTGTTTGGGTCAACTTTAGCATGCATTGCATGGCTTCTTTGCATTTTGGCTTGTTAGCCTTAAGTGTGTGAGTGTGTAGCATGCCTTGCTTGTATCATCTCAGTGGTTTGGAACCATTTAATATGCTATTTCAGTCCATTTAACATGCTCACATGCTTGCCTTGGATGCCTCTTTGATGCTTTGAAAGCTTGTGTTGTATGCTCCATGTTTTGGCCATTGTGCATGCTCTTGAATTCGAGCCACTTAGATGCCATCTAGGGGGCTCCCTTTGCATGGTCTAGATCTGCCTTGGACCTGTTTTAAGCCTTCTTGGCCTTGTGAGGCTTGGTTGGCTTAGCCATGGTTTAAGTCCCCTTGACTCGCTTCGAATACTTGGGCCATTTGTTGCATGCTTAGCCTATCTTGTTTGCTTGGTTTGGCACCATGTTCTTGCATGATTTTCAGAGCTTAATGCATGCCATATGTCCATGATTATTCCCTTTTAAGTGTGCTTAAAAGATGTCCTTTGATGCTTAAGTGTTTAAGCCTTGACATGTGCATGTATGTATGTGTGTTTGGTCTCACCTCTTGAGCCTGTGGTCACTGTTTTAGGCCTATTTAGAGTTGCATAAATCATGTTTAAGCCCATCCCTTTGTTGGTTGCATATGCTCCTTGAGTGTTATAGCATATTGGTAAGTTGTTGCATGTTAGTACTTGTATGACTGAATGAAGTCACATGCTTGTTTGCATGCTTGGACGTCCACATTGCATCTTGCGTGCTTGTTGGTTTACATTGAGGTTTCATGGCTTGCATGCTTATTAGCTTGTATGCTCATTTGTATTGGCATGATTGCATACTAGATAACATGCTTAGGATTGCATCACATAAGCACGCATGCTAGACCTCTTGAGATGAGTGTGATAGAGGTTGGGCCTCCTTGTGTGTTTATTTGGATTGCATTCATTTGAAATTGAAGTTGCACACTTGATTCTTTGGGCCATCATGCATGGAAATACGTGATTGGTGCTTCGAGAATCGAGGCACATCCTTCTTTGAGTCATAAACATGATAAGGGGTGTGATAGGTGCATATATTCCTTGAAATGCATTACCATGCTATGCCTTGTCCTCTGCTGCTGTAAGTTGCAGGTTCAGCAGGCATTTTTGGCCGACCGGCAACATATAGTGCCGACCGGCCATCCATCAGTGGCCGATAATTAAATCAGCAGCCGATGATCATATTTGGCGGCCGGTGGAAATCCTCCTCAGCCGGTGGTGATCCCCAGTGTTCAGAGAAGCATCTCTGAGACTTTGGCAGTCTTCAGAGGGGCAGAGCAGGGAAAACAGAGGCAGACTATGCATGGCAGTGGCTTTCTGAGCGAAACCGAGCATGCGTTGCATCGAGCCATCTCCCCGAGGCTGCTATTTATTGCTTTCTTACACTAATTAATTTGCTTAATTAGTTTAGTTTGGTCTGTAATAATTAATTAGCTAGGATAGTTAATTCATTATTCGAATTGTATTATTATTTTGGTCCCTCCGAGCGAGGGTCAATCTGTAATAAGTGTGGGTGTGTGTGTGCATGTCTTCCAACCCCCACCTCTTTCTCCCTTTTACTTACCTGTTTTGATGGTTAGTATTAGGACATGTTTATTTTAGCATACCTTATGCTATGCATGCGTGCATCCATTCATCTGTCTTGCATGCACCGGGCTCGGCGCATCATGCTAACTGCATTAGTATTTCAAATCTAACTTGAATACGTGCATCAAATGATTGTATTCCACATGCCATTTTAGGGTTAGCCGAGCCTATCTTAAATTTTGTATGCGATGCATTAGCCACTTAACATGGACTAGGATCACGCATGTTTGCTAACCAGTTTACTGTTTTGGCACGGAGTACAATGTAAGTACCTTTATGCTTTAGCATATCGCATACGTGTGAATGTTAACATGATAGCATGCTTACCATGTGGCTAGATGCTTATGTGCTATAAACTGCCTGAATGCCTGTGGGTGAAGGTTGGATTGTTTGAGTTGGAATAGCTCATTGAAATCCGTGTTTTAGCCTTCTTGCGAGTAGCAAATTCCAAAAACATTTTCAAAACAAACGGATATGCAATGCTTATTTCCAAATTAGGCGATCTAGTCTATACTTGTTTGCTGTGCGCATAACATAGTAATTCTAGGCTAATAACCGGAATAGGAACACATAACGTTTTCAAAATCGGATATCACGGTTAGTAGAGGCCGATCTTCAAGATCGGGCGAGAGGGGGTGCTCATAGCTGACCTTCCCGAATCGTACCCAAGTTCTCGAGCCGAGGCAACTTTGGTGATGACGGACACGTGGCCTTTGGCACCGAGTCAGGGTTTCCTAAATTTCCCAAAATAAAATATTTAGGTGGCGACTCTGTATCTGGCAAAGTAGTCCATGTTTGGCACTTCTTTTCAAAAATCTGTTTTCTCAAAACGATTTGCCGAATTTGGACTCTTTGGTTCAAGATTAAGAACTGTGACACAATTTGAGTCCGAACTGTAGTAAGCCCAATATGAACAAAACGGGGGTTCACCCTCCCGGGACGTTCGGGGACGTCTACAGTTTCTAGCGACTCTGCTGGGGAAATTTAGAGAGCTTGACTCGAACTCGTGATATCTTGTTTTGATTTCATTTATGTGTCTCTTTGCATTGCATGTGCATTGGTGCACCTAGGACACCGTGTTTGCCATCTGCCATTCCTGAACGGTTTGCCGGAGGCTTGTCTTGTCAAGGCATGACCATAAGGCTGACCGGTTATGGGCTCTGACAGTATGGGAACACAAACCCCGGTTTTACCGGCGCACCCTTTTCGACCATTCGACCTAGTGCATATTCGGAATCCATAGTGACCATTCCAAACTAGGACAGGTTGCTTACCCGATGTTAGGTTGTTTGAAACCGCTGCGTGCATAGTGAAACCTTAGCTCCTGACAAAATAGGACAGGGAAACCCTACCCCAACGTAGGGGTGTTTTGGCTCTCTTTTACTTGTTATGTGCTTTTAGAGTGTATCTCTGCAGGAACGCACATATCAGTTTGCAAAGTTTGAGTATCAGGCCCGAGGGCACCAATGTCAGTATTTAACAGAATCAGTTATATTTGAGGGTATCCGATTCAGTGTTTTGGGACAGTGATTTCTGGGGAACAATGATCAGTAGTAGAGTACAGTTGTTTGGCTGCACTTGTGTTTGATCCGTTTGGGCTGAAATGCTGTTTGTTTTTCATTTCAGTTCAGAGAATTCTAGAATAGTTAGTATTCCCCCTTTGCCAAGGCAAGACTTAGCATGACGCAGAATTCGGAGAAGATCGTGGTTATGACAACCCCATCGGATCAAGGGATCATCTTACAAAGTGAGACCGGTGTTGATATACTGCATCCCCCCAGATCGCCGGTCGCGCACTCGGTCTGGACCCCCCAGCTATATCAAGCTCGTGAGCCTACTACATTTGAACTGATGGGGATGATAGGTGATCTCCAGAGGGCTGTGGCAGATCTCGCCTATAGAATGTCCGCTTCGCCACCAGCCGCACCATATGCCGGGAGTTTTATACCCAGGAGCCCCCGCTGTTGGGACGGATTGTGATCGAGCTTAACCAACCGGAGATGGCCTCCAGCTATGGCAATGACATACCAGCACCAACCCAAATCCTAGATCAGGCTGAGGCCAGAGACAAAGGCAAAATGAAGGCAGATGCCGATCCTATTGAACAACTGCTGTGGGCAGTCGAGGCTTTGAAAGCCGCGGGGATGAACAAGCAACAGACATCTGCAGTTGTGACAAAAGCTGTAGAGGATGCTTTCCCCACTCCACCCGAGGGTAGTTCAAGTCAGTCAGAAAACCGGGATAGACCCCGTCATGCCAGAACAGTTCCTTCCATTCCCAACCCTGCACCGGGAAAGGATCAGAAAGCCAAGGTGGCGCCTGCCGACCCTTTCGCTAGTGCGTCTAGCAAGAGTGCTCAACCTTCAAAGTACCTGCCCCGAGGGTGCAGGGTCTTCCATGCTCTTTATATGCCATTGTCCAAGGCACTTCAGATCCTGGCCGAAAGAGGGCACCTTAAACCCTTGGAGCCTCGACCTCTGCCAAAGAATCTCCCTGCTACGCACGATGCTGCTCAGTACTATGCGTACCACCAGCAGATAGGTCATGCTACCGATAATTGCTTCCGCCTCCGTCATGAGGTACAGGATTTGATTGACAACGAGGTTATCCTCCCACCCACCTCAGCCAAGTCCGTTACTACCCAGCTATTGGATTTTGAGGATGCTGATACTGCAAGTATGTGATCAGGGTTGGACCACTTGTGGGTGACGCCCAGTGTTTTTGATGTGGCGTCTGGCACGCAATTTTGAGCATCTGCGAACACTAATTTTGTAAATTCTGGCTTGGGTGTCGAGTCAGTCTTTTGTTTTGTTTTGAGTCTGTCTCATTGTCTTGAGTCAGTCCTTTTGCTTACGGGTCTGTCTTGTTGTAGCGAGTCAGTCCCCTTTGTATAGAATGTCGAGTGACTCCGGGGTTGTTGCCTCGAACACCGTTTTGTCTTGGAATTACCCGTTTTTGTTTTTGAATCTGTCTCTGCCGAGGAGCCAGTTATACCAACAAATCTGAATGAAACAGCTGTGGCTATCACGTTTCCGTACTTGTTGCTATTTGAGCTAGTTGTGCCAGAAGATGTGAATGGAACGACAGTACATTCTACCTACTCTCTTGTGCCTTGAACATCGTTGTAATGACCTGAGTTTTTCAAACCCCTTTGTTTGAACACTGCGGTGATGAAAACGAAGAGGAAGAAATTCCTCGGGTTTTGCAAAATTTTGATCATTTTGAGAAAAGGAGGGGCATGCTAAGCCTTTTTATGAATGAAATCATGCCTGTCAGTGTGAGTACTGAGAAGGGCCCTGGTTTGATCCAGACTAGTTCCACACTATCTTCAGAGCGAGCGATTTGTCGCTTTCTTAAAAACTTTCAAAAACAAAATGTTTTGCGCGGTCCTGTGAAGACTTGTGTGGAATTGCTCTTGAGATTGTGCAGCCCAGGATCGCTCTCAGCCTCGAGATTCAATCTATCTGTTGCGAACCTGGAATCCGTTCAAAACGTTCAACAGTTAACTGCCATGTAAGGCCTGTGTGGCCCAATTTGAAGCTGCCCTCAAGCAAGAGGCACCAAAATTAGATCAAGAAGGTCAGGTCTCACTGGAAAAAGCTCGTGGAGCAACCGTGATGGATTCTTCTGCAAATCAACACAGTAGTCACTCTCCTGAATTCAGATGACTTCGGGATATCAAAACCATTTGGCATGGACTTGTTACACTTTTACCCTTTGAGAGGCTCGCTGGGCCGAAAACCCGAAAGGGCGACCTAGGCAAAAGTTAGAGTAGGGCAAAATAACAAAAAGAAAAAAGAGAGAAAAAATGCAAAAAGAAAGAAAGGAAAAATGAAAAAATGCAAAAAAATTGAAGAAAGAGAAAAAGAAGGAAGAAAAGAAGTGAAAAAGTGAAGAAAAAAAGAGAAAAAGAAAAGAAGCTCGCAAGGTCGAAAACCCGCATCGGGCACCTTGGCAAAAGTTAGAGCCTGAAAAAGTGAAGGTTAATACCCGAGTGTACCTTAACCGGAACTACGTAAGACTTGATTCCCATGTCTGGGATACGTAGGCAACTTCATCCTGAAGTCCAGCCCCCAACGCTTTCATAGCGCCTCAGTCCATGTAATGGTTTTGATCATCCTTGCCTTCTCTGCATCCGACAGTTCGGTTGTGACAACCGTGAACTATGTAGGCTTGATTCCCATGTCAGGGAGACGTAGGCAACTTCATCCTGAAGTCCAGCCACCATCGCCTTCACAGTGACTGTGTCCATGTATTGGTTCAGACCATCGTCTTCGGAGTTTAGTCATCACTGACAAAGACCGTTCATAAAAATGCTGCGACATCATCCAAACAAGAGGCAACTTTCCGTTGCCATGCGTTCCCATGAGTTGCCCTGAGTTGCCGTCCAAAACTAGAGGCAACTTTCCGTTGCCATGCCCCCCCTTCAAGCCAGGGGCAATTTTCCATTGCCTCCGATCCGAGGTTGTGCATCTCGAGGGTAAGCTCCGTGCTTGTTGAGCATTGACTGTTTGCAAAAAAAAAAATAGTTTTTGAAAATTTTTACTGAAGTTGACTATTTTCTCGAAAACTATTTCGTTTTCCAAAACCGGACCATCTTCTTGGAACCCAAAAAGGAAAATTTTCAGTGCTCACAGCCTGACTTGCATGATTTTCAAATCAAAAATCGGACAAGTATGTTAATCCGACTCGCATTTTGGTCGAAACTACTGTAGAAAACAAAAAATGGTCAAAGTGATGAACTAGGGGCGAAATTGAGTTAGGTGTTCTGTCTTTTCCCCGCCGTCAACATACTTGCCAGAAGGGCACCCTATTCGCCGGAAGAAGCTTTCCCTATCCGGAACCTTGACTGGAAGTCACCAGAAGAAATAGCCGCGAGCTAACAGTGTTGGGCGTGAACCCGCAACTTCCTATTCATCCATCGATCACTCTGGGGAGGGATAAAAAATGAGAGATTGAAGAATAGAGAGGTGTAAGTTGAGAGAAAAGCGAGGAAAAGGTTTTGAAAAAAAAAAGCGAGCCTGAAGGCCGAGTGTCGTGAGAGTCACAAATTAGAAAGGGTGGGAACAAAACCCGGAGAAACTGGCTCCTCGTGATCTGAGGTCTTTCATTCTTATGAACGCGTCCGTAAGTCGTGTCTTTTGCTTTCTCCCATCGTAACTCTTGTCTTGAGTCTTCTCCAAGTGCGTCTCGCTGCTTTTAGGTCGTGTGCTTTTTGTCTTCTTCAATTGAGTCTTTCTCGCTGTGTTCAGTTTTAGATTCAATACCCAGGTTGAAAACCCTTCCTTATTTCAAAAATCGTTTATGCTCAGACTGCTGTGCCATTCTCCACATCCATGCGAAGCAAAAGAAGAAAGGGAAAATTTGGGGCATCTGAGTGTGCTTCAATTTCGGCCGGTTTCAGCCTTTGTGGTCTGTCTTGTCAGATTGGGCTGTTTGTTCAGTGCTTGCCGTGTGCAGAGAGAACCAAGTGCCATGTTGCGGGCTGTATACAGATCAATCCCAGTGGAGTATGGGCCGTGTGTTCAGAATGAAACAGTGGTTTGCTTGGGTTGTTTTGCTATTAGCTGGTCAGTTATCTGATTATTACAGTGCAAGTGTTCAATTTCCAGACGGCAGATCAATATCATTTACATTTGAGGTGTAATATGATGCAATGCAGTGCAAAGTATGAAATGTACAGATACAACACTTTTTTAGACAAAAACGAGTTTGTTTCATTTCATATAATCTTTTTTTTCAAGTACATAGTTTTGAAGAAAACAAAAACCTGCCTGCGGCAGTACAAGGTACTCTAGCTACCAACAAAAAGACAAAAGAGTACAAAAAAAAAAACAGCAAAAATCTGGATCAACATCAGTGGTCTCAGGCCTGAAGGTCTGTCCTCGCCCTCTTCCTGGACAAAGGCCCAGGAGCATCGTCATCAGCATCACCATCTGAATCTGAGCCCGAGTCGTCTCCGGTCTCCTCCTCAAACGACTCAGCCTCTGACTCCGCCTCCGCCTCGGACTCGGGCTCGGACTCATCATCATCATCACCAGGAACGGGTGCCCGAGAGCTACTCCCGACATGAGCACGCCCCGCCCTGGTACGAGGATGTATAGTGTCTCCTCGCCCTCCTCGAGCAGAAATAGAGGGCCCAGCTGGAGCACCACCCACCGGAGGGATCTGGAAAGGAGGCTGAAAAGCATAAAAGGCAAATACATCAGAATATTGTCAGCAGTGAATCAGTGCAGAATACAGTGTATGAGTATAGTCTGTGAGTGCCGTGAGCAGTGAATCAGTGCAGAATACAGTGTATGAGCACAGTCTGTGAGTGCCGTGAGCAGTGAATCAGTGCAGAATACAGTGAATGAGTACAGTGCATGCATGCTGTGAGGAGTGAATCAGTGCAGAATGCGGTGTATGAGTACAGTGTATTAAGTGTTGTATCGTGCATCAGATTATGCGAATCAGCTTATGTATGGTTTAAAACAGTGGTTAGAAGTACATACCGGAATGCTGTAAAGGGCCAGGAGGTCGAAGGTCTGCTGTAGCATCCCCATCATGGAGGCATTCATCACCAATGACTGCCGGGTATACTCGGAGGAAGCCTGCAAAAATATCAGATACATCAATATTCTGCGGAATATCAAATAAACAAAAATGAAACGACTATACAAGAATGCAGTAATACATACCGGAGGCAAGTCGGGGACACCAACCAACTCGTGATCAGCCGGGGGAGGAGCAAAGGGGATCTGGTAGGTCGCCCCACCCTACCCTGTGAAAGTCGGTGAAGTGGGCAGAGCAGGCCAGCCGGTCCCCCGCCCTCTCCGAACTCCGCCTCTACCACGAACTCGAGCTCTCCTCGACGCTCCCGCTCCAGCTGCCGGCGCCGCTGGCGTCGCCCCCTCAGCTCGTCGACCACTGCTCAAGGGTCGCATAATGTAGGTCCGGACGTACTCGGCGTAGTCGCCCTCGCCTCTATGACGCTCCGCGCCCCAGCCAACGGTATACACTCTCAGGTGTGCGAGGGAAAACCTCTCTGTATGCCTCATGTGTGTAGGAGGCGGACCCGGAACTATCTGCTCCGGTAAACCCAGGGTCTAACGCAAGAAGCGCTCCCCTAGGTACCAAGCCCGACAGACCGGGCCCTCCAACAGAATCCGGAGGCGGGAAGTCTCCTCTGCGCCCTCATAGTGATCCCTCACCACGGCCGGCAATGGAGCCCAAGGCTGCCAGGTGATCTGCGGGTACAAATGTAGTTTGTTATCTATCTGTTATCAAAAATACAGTGCTATGCGAAGCTTAAACAAACTCTACAGTTGAACATACCTTCGCGGCGGTGATGGTGTCGAAGTAGCGGCGAAAGAAGATGAAAGACTCCCGGGGTCTCCGCACGCACCGCACATCAAAGCGATGAGAAAAGGGGACGTCAAGCGGGATCTCCACATCGGGTACTGGGGCAAGCCTGGGAAAGTAGGCATAGACCCACAACTGCAGAATAGATATCAGTATGACTAGCGGATAAAGCAGAATACAGAATAAAGCAGAAACGGCAGAGCCGTGTGTTGTGCAGTGTATTGTGCAAAGTGTACAGTGTGTGTGCAGTGTACAGTCAGTGTAAAGCAGAGTATATGTGTGTGCCGTGTGTGC
This sequence comes from Camellia granthamiana, assembly GCA_036172215.1. Classification (NCBI taxonomy): domain Eukaryota; kingdom Viridiplantae; phylum Streptophyta; class Magnoliopsida; order Ericales; family Theaceae; genus Camellia; species Camellia granthamiana. The sequence continues at coordinate 12,959,895 of CM069909.1, read as the reverse complement.
AGTATATAGTCAGTAAGAGGCAGACCGTGGTGTGTGCAGTGTACAGAATACAGAAAATGTAAAGCAGAAAGCAGAAATGTAAAAAGGGAAGAAGAGGTACCTCCCAAGCTCGCCAGTATCCGCCAAGAAGCTGTCCGCTGAGGCGGGAAGAAGAGCTCATGTAACCGTACAATGTGGCCAAGCCTGCGCCACCCCAGTCATAGCGGCGGATCCGCCTGACATCCACCAGTGCGCTCAACAGACATAGAGGCACGGTGTTCGCCCGGTCGACGAAAAGGGCCGTCCCGAGCAAAAACATGATGAAGCCCCGCGCATACTGGTCCACCTCCTCTGGGGTCATCTGCGCCTCCTCCGCCAAGGCCGGCTCAGTCCTGAAGTGGCTCTCGAACCACGAGTATCTGACAAACCCTGCCCGAGCAAGGGGTGGCCGAGTGCCAAGCAGGTACAGCTGGGCGGCGTCCCACTCATCCATATCCGTGTCAAAGGGGATCGGATCACCCCCTACCTCGATGCCGGTAAGCATCGAGAAGTCATAAGGGGTCATCGTCATGTCCCCTATGACGGAGAAGTGGAAGGAGTTGGTGGTATCCCACCACCTCTCCACTAAAGCAGCAAGCAAGGGCCTGCAGGTGGTAAGCTGGGAAAGCCCCCTGCAAAAGATGCCGAAACCCGCCTCGTCAACGATCTGGAGAACCGCGTCTGGCAACTCCACGTACCAATCTCGGGCGACGACGTTCCCATACCCGCGGATGGTATGGGAGTCCCCCTGTAATCAAAAACAACAATTGCGAAGCAATATTCAAGATGCAGTCTTAAGAAACATACAGATACGTAGCATGTGTGCATGTTTTTCAGATTCAAACGGACATTGGATGTCAGTGAGTTAGCAAAGAACTACAGGATATGATGTGTTAGTGTGTTTGAGTGGTTCAGGGTAAATACAGCATGTGTGCATGTTTTTCAGAATTCAAGCAGATACCGGGTGCCGGTGTGCTTATAGTGAAGTACAGAGTGTGTTGTGTCAATGTGTTTGAGCAATTCAGGGCTAGCGCAGTGTGTGTGCGCGTGTCATATTCAAACAGTTATCAGTTGCAAGTGTGTTCACAGTCAACTACAATATATCAGTGCATCAGTACATTCGAACTAAGCAATTAAAGAATAGAGTCAACTATGGCAGTTTAAGTGTTCTACATTGCGGAAAATTGAAACCGGAAAAAGAAAGTTACCTCCGAGGCGCCGTGTGACAAATGAGACTTTGGCTTACGTAGCAGTAGCTCGCGTGCCACGCCCCTCTCAAAGCTCCGAAACTGGCGTAGCCCATCGGGGAGCATCA